>JAOSYY010000004.1:3482566-3502005 GCA_025727935.1 Hebomoia glaucippe
CATGAAAATTGGTTCAGCAGATCTCGAGTTATAAGTGTTGTAACAAACCCGTCTTTCTTTTATATATATAGATTATTATGATTTCCATTTTAGGAAGGATGAAAAATAATTCCAGCTTCTGTTGTAAAATTGTGTTATGTTCTGCTGCAAAAGAAAATTTTGGAGTAAGTCTATTCTAAGTAATTACATTAATATTGGTACTCGTTTTGTCATTTTAGAATGTTAGACGAGTAGGATAAATCTTGTCATTCCACCGAGGGTAAAGGCATCAGCATTCACAGTTAGTAAAGTATGATTCATAGTGCGTTGCGCCTTCCGCCTATGAATTTTCGGAAGAACAAAACACACAGGACTTGGTGTGAAGTCTAGACACAACATCTCTATTATAATAAATTAGTGAGATAAGGAATTTAAAAGCCAAGCTTGTTACCTAAACGTTATAGGATATACTTAAAAAAAAAAATCTTACTTCATCTCTAAATCGGGTAAACCTAGGGGAGGTGTGTGGCGTATAAGGGGTTTAGGAAAGTGATTACAAAGTTGGGAACCCCATAATTCCTTGTCACGCCTGGGACTAACTTACTACAACTCATTATCGGGAAGTTTGCGGCTTCCTAGTTTTACTTTTAAAAGGAAACGTGGTTTTTAGATTTTTTCCATTTATTCTTAAGGATTACGTGATACTCTTAAGGTTTTAATATGAATGGTTTTTTAAAATTTAAATCAAGGCCTTGTGCTAGTCCGGTTTTTATATCAATGTTTAAGATGTTTCAATAGAATTTTTATCGTAACTTATGCAGAGTTTTTATTTTGAAATATATACAGTTCGCATGAACTCTGTTTGTATAGATATATAGAAACTCTTATCTAAATAATTAGACCTGTATTAAATTTGATTTCTAAGATTTGATAACTCTGTTACTTAAAGGTTAAGTCTGTATAATCATAATTCCTTCGTTTATTGTATTTGGTATTAAGATAATTGTCAAATATGTGTATTTATTATTTCTATACGGTAATATAAAAGTATATACGAAAAATTTCCAATATTACATTTATACTAAATTTAAGGGTTATGATTAACTTCAGACCTACTTTAGTATCTACGTAACAATCGCTAAAATCAAATAAAACTGTCTCGAAGGATTCCCAAAATCAATATCAACGTCGCCTTAACAAATAATAACATCAGCAATCTAGTCTAAACTCTATTGCCATTAGATATAGTCGAAATTACATTATTTATATGTTTTGTAAGATGAATAGGATTGGGAAAGGGTCAAGAAATGTTCGAAATACTTTAATATGGGATGTTCAATCGTTTATGAAATATATTAGCAAGGGACATATAGGATGTCTTTAAACTGATGAGATATTCGAAATGTACCTATGTAAATTATTTACGAGGAGACGAGGTTGTTTCCCTTTTGTAAAGTATTTATTTCATGAGATATCTACGCGAGTGACACCGCGGGCAGACTTTAATTTTATCAAACGTTCATTATCTGTTTGAATGTAGATGGAATTATAACAGCTATGAGTGGAAACAAACGCGGCAGCGGGAGCAAGCGCGGAACACACGATATTAATTAAGCTAACAAGAGCTCACGTTTATTCTATTTCGGCTCGCGGACTTTCATTCGGTTAATTCAATATATTTCATTTCAAACCTTCATAAAATTACCTTCAAATTACGCTTTAATATTTTGAAATTCCAGCTTTCATTTATATCATTCTCTGTTTTTAAAGGAATTTAATGAAATGAGTCTAGATTACATCCAAGACTGTGTTAATAGTTGGAAGAAGATATGTTGTCAATGTTAGGTAAAATTAATTTTGTATGATACATTGAACTATAACTGTGCAACATATTTAAAACTAGAAGCTGTTGAAATCCTACGGAAATAAATAAAAAAAATATTTCGTTAAATACAACAGATTACTTGAGAAACAGTCCCAGAAATTTGTCCTCCCAAAGACTTTACTTCCGTTCGAAGCCGTGAAAATTTATTTGTAGATATGTACCTATTTACATAAGTAAAATTATTAGTAAGTATCTTCGCGTGTTTCCTCTAAACTCCGTGTCACAATGCCCTTTCATTCGTCAAGCTTTTGAGATTCAAATTCGGTGATTACCCAATTACAGACCGCGTTCGGGCGACACGATGCGCCTGTTATTTGGGCCCCTTTTATTTAGAATTACACGATTTCTAACTAATAAATGAACTAAAATATATTATTTAAAGTTTAAAGAACAAGTAACTACTAAAGTAAACTAGTATTGAGTGTGTCCTAACGCCAACAGATATATATACGAGTATACATGTATGTTTCATTTATTATCTTAATAAGCAGGTAAAGAGCTCATTACTACTTGAATCGACTTTTAAAACTATACTGTAAAAGCTTTTTTTTGCACAGCCATCTCGTAGAATATAAGTGTTAAGTGTAGTCCTCGTAAATGTGTTAGTAAGGTCAGTAATCGTTGGTTTCATACCACGTTGCTATCGTGACAATATGTAGTGCTCAATAATAAACAGCTTATTTATTTGTAAGAAAGTCATTATGCATATTGATTTACCTACTTAATGAGAAATGGATAAATTTTTCAAATCACATAATATAGCACAAAAACTAATAATTTTATAAATATTTATTATACTATACTACTATACTATTACGACCGAAACTCGGCAACTATCTAATGTAAGTGCAGTATATAACCCTCTGTCAACGGATGGCTAAATATTTGTCCAACTAAAATAAAGCCACGTTTAATCGGATCCGAAAGGATAATCGCTTTGTACGAATTAATTAAACTGGACGCGTGATTTAATTATATAAAGCGCAGTCAGCTATACATTTGTACGCAATGGCGTCGTCCCGAATTCTCATGGAACAATGTACCAAAGTGACGTCATAAGTATACGTGCCGTTTAGCTACGTGTAGATCATTAAATATGTAACAGAACAAATTCACGAATAGATTACAAAACTTCGATATTGTAATCTTCCCATGGTAAGATGGACTTCTATTCACTTGCTGAGTTCCCCCTACCTTTCGTTTCCTTAATTCATTTCAGTGTATAATAGTCTAGCGGTTCTGCGGGGTCACAGAGCCTTTATGAATTTGTTTATACAAAGGTGTTAGTTAAAAAAAAATCCTAAAATGTTTACTAAAGTCAAGCGCATCCTAGTAAAATTAAATTTAATTGGATTTTGTTTACATGGAATTTTTGTTCAATACGATGCTCCAAATATATTTTGTGGTTTTATTGTTGTCCAATTATTTCGGCTTGTAATCGACAAAAGCCTATTATTATTAATATTCACAAATACAGAACCGTCAATTCTAATATCACATTATTGAAATGTTTAAAACGCTTATAAAATAAGTATTAGTTGAATTATTGAGATAAAAGAAATTGCAAGAGACAATGGGATCAAATCTCAGGTACATATATCCACCTTAATTTAAGAAAGCAGTTAATTTTACACACGTCTCGATAGTGAAAATTTAGTAAAAATAAACGAAAATAAACTCTATTGCTGTATTATAAAGTCTAATTTTGAATTATTTGTTTTTTTGCTACGGCCGATACATGACGCTATAGAACCTTCATGTTTTACGCGACGAATAATTCGATTGCGAAGGATTAGAAAAGATATCTTAACACGTCGTCTTAAGGTTGCAATTTTAAGGATAATACTATAGAGAATCGATAAGTTACCATGTCTTTTGGATATAGAATACTCCCATTTAAGACGGGCATAACAAAATAGTTACAAGCGAAAACAAACTATAAATGTTTGTAAAAAGGGTGAGAATTCTTTAACACTTTGTTTTAAAACAAAAGATATTTTTGTTCAAATGTACATAGTTATGCATTGGTAATTTTTTATTTTATAGAAATTGCTCTCATATCTCTTAAAGCTTTATCGTCTCCTGGTATTTATATGAATTTTATTCTGGCAGGTATATTATTATTCTCTTTTTCTTCTTTTAAAATTACAATAAAACTAAAAATAACCATAGAGATTCATAAATACCTCGAAAGGAATGTTTTGTTTGTCCATATAATATGTAATAACAATTATAATATATTAGTAGTATGTTTCGTACGTTATTCTGAAAACGAATGCAATTTCATGTCAAGCTATCAATCTCTATTATGTATTTAGGTGAGTACTGTTAGCGTAATTAAATAAATAGTGAAAAAACATTATTAATCATTTCTGCTCTTTAGCTTACGTCTAAATACATCATCTTAACATACTTCGATACTTTTATTACTCACACTTATAGGTAGATGTTAAATTACTACTAAAGGTTTGTTAAACACAAAAACATATTTAATGATTTTTTTATGTACAGAATTTATATGTTGTAATTGTATCGAAAAATTTTGACACATAGTTGGACTGACTAGTAATGCTTCTCATTATTAGAATATTCTACTCCGTGAATCGCTAGTTAGTGGATGAAATAGATTAAAAGGGATAAAGGCTTTCGGAGGTATTGATACACCCTTACTTGAGCGGTTCAGCCAGTGAACACTTTCTGCTGTTTATTCTAAAGTAACAATAAATAAACGTAGATAAGGCTCGCTAGATATTTATGTACATACTGGGGTCGAGTGAGAGGGTAGGGGTCGGATATACTCGTATATATGATTTTTACTGACCATATAATAAAGAAAGTAAATAACTGGCACGATGACTGTGCTCGTGTGTGTATGTACTCCTCCTAAACGGTTGAATCTATTTTGACGAAATTTCTGTGCTTAGTAGATTTGAGAATGATCTATATTTACAAAAAGTTTGAAATGTTTGTATTTAAGATGTGTCTACAAGACAACGTCTGTCGGGTCTGCTAGTACTATATACAAACCTCGTAGAAACTTTGAAATTCCTTCCGAATCATAACTACAATATAGATGAAAAGGGTATTGTAATGCGCATTTCGACTTCATTTTATGTATTTCAAAATTATGATATTTACGATTATACAAAATTTTATTTGGAAATATTAATATATATGACGACAGAAACAATGCACTCACACAATTTCAAATTGGCTAATGAAACTACATTTAAGCATAAAATTTGATATGTTCATATTAAAATAAATTATATATTTGAATAAATTTTCAATAAATTCCAAAAGTAGATTAAAATTTGGCTTTCATCATAAAAATATAATAGAAAATTTTAAACCGGTGGTGCAAAAATTTTCGTGTTGTCCTTGTGTAAGTTGTGTAGGCAGTAGTGTTGTGTAAGCGACTCGTCCGAAGCTCGAAGGTCCGATATTAAGTCGGTAACATCTGGCGACACCGCCGCGAATACTAAACGAACTAGCTGAATTTCTGATTGCCTCTACCATGAGATTCCTTTGCATCAACTTCAGCGATAGTTTCGCGACTGAACCACACATTACTGAGAGTTATTGCTATGACCTTAAAAATGTGCCAAAATCAAAGTTATGCAGTAAATATACATTTTCAACCGACATAAAAACGGTTTAAGGTTATTTAACATTACTCTAGTCAGTTTTATTTCTGTCCATAGTATTGCAATTTCGAAAGTTTTTCTATGAAAAAATATAGTTTCTGACTGATCACGTTTAATTAAAATAATTTTTTAATAACGTTGTCCATGAGAAATTGAGTTTACCACTCGAATTGGTTATATTCTATAATTATTAGTTGACATCACCTAAGGTTTTCAGTGAAACTAATAAAAATAAATAAATTAGGGAACAAGTTTACCAATTACGATTATTTCCTAAAAGCTATAATATTTCTATAATGTATTGTGATTCAATAACAATGATTAACCTCAATCATATGATAATAATTTACCAATGACACGCCGTTAAGCAATTAATTTTACATACTGTTTAATTAATTTTATTAAACAGTTCAATGTATAGGAGAAACTGAAAAGTTTTCGTGCACTGACCATCCCCCGTAAAGCTCTACCATCGCTGTGAGGTTTGTCAATTCAGTTGCAACAAACTTCTGAATTTGTAACTTTTTTCAAAGAGCTTGAAAATTGCTCTGGTTTTCGAATAAAAATTCTATTTTACTGCACAAAACCTTAAAGTGACGCTCTGTCAATTTGTGACAGCTTTTTACACAATATGGACTTTATTTCATTGATTAGTTTCTTTCTAAACAATAGTAATATTCTATGTATTAATTTTATAAATGCCTTAAATAATCTCATCTAAAATTGCTGCGAAATATTATTGAAAATAGATCTCAAAGTCTTTACATAATATATATAAAACAGCTACGATACTCCTATTAGTTTTATATTTACTTTCTTTTAGAAGCAATATAACAAGAGAATTAAATAAACTGTTAGTTTGTTATGTTGTTTGATCTGCGAGTAAATTACATTATCTAAATTATCTGTCACTCAATGTCGTGTCCAAATCGCTGCAGCCGTTTAGAAATTATTTGAAATAGACAGGCAGAGACAAACAAAATTTCTATAATAGTGCTTCATAAACATTTAAAAAAGTTATATTGACAATTAGCGTTGTTATATCAATAATAATGAAGATATTCATAAGTCTAGTTGGTAAAATAATATTGAAGAAAAGTAAGTTAGGACTACGAAAACAAAACGTGAGCCAATAGCCGGGGCGCCGAGGCAAGAGTTACGAGGTATATAAATCGTTTGGGAGTTATCTGAGGCTCCACCTGAAGATGAACAAGACGATATGTTATAACTACAGACCTATTCTGATCGTACCCGTCACACGTTAAGAAAGAGATATTGCTTCTAAACTTAAGTTACCTATTTCTTGGTATATGTAAACAGGATTTATAAAGATCAATAACTTACATACACACACGAGCATACATAGATGACCCAGCTGCATTGAAAGACGTGAACATATTTGTTATTTTATATCTACCCCTTTCAAAGCAATTTTTTTAAGACACTTCATTAATAGAACTGTTACATTCTTTTCATTACAGTAAAAGTTTACTATTTCAGTTTTCAGAATAAGGATAACTTGCCCGCGGGCAGCGATTGGGTGAGCGTTGATTTATTTCAGACAAAAACGCATAAATTAACTGGATTCGACTCCCGATGTGGCAACATGATTGATTTCCATCGAAATCAATATTTTCCGATCTACAAAGCTGAGGATCTTGCCGATGTTTATTCTACACATGTATCTTTTTAAAAATCACGAAATATACATGAGTGTGATATTAAATGTATATTAGAATTTATGTAGTAGTAGACTAGATACACTTCATTTAAGAAAAAAATAGATCACAGTTTATTATATTGGGTACAGAATTTTTCACAAAATAATATAATTAAGCTACATTGAATACTTAGTATAAATTAATTTGTTCTTACTCGATGTAGCTCGTTGTAGTGTTGTTTCGACCTCGTATATCCACTGGCGAGCAATGTATGGCCATTACATTGTATTTGGCATCGTAACTATAGTGTAAAATAGTGCTTCATTGCTCCCGATACCTGACTGGGAGGTGGGCGGGAGACAACTAACTGTATTTACGGACGTCAGGCACAGGTCGAGGTGTACAAGTCGAACACCTTGAGCCAAGCTCATGTCAAGTACCTCTTAAATCGACAAACATTATATAAATATGCATTTTCCTCTGAACCAAAAGATACTAGGGTTATAGAAGGTGGGAGAGTATAATCTGCATCACGAGTAAAAAATGTATACAAAAAATGAAATCAATACTTAACACTTCCGTGAAGTTTTAAGTATTGATTTCATCTTTCACACTTTTTAAGGCTCCAAAAAGAAACTTTAGTCTAAATGAGTCTAACATCCGCCATTCAGTAAGGCCGTATGTACGCCCGCTGACCCCGAGAGCAATTTTATTAGAGAGAACTTAGTTTGTCGAACGTGAATCCTTGTATTTACTTTCGAAGACATTTATATTTGTGTTAACAAATTCTATCATACATAATGTTTGGAAAAAAATGCCTTTTTATAGAGTTCAAACAGGGCAGGCGTTTGTGCATTTCGACTATAGACTATCAATTTAAGAATACTCGAAATGAAAATAAACAGTTCGATAACGTATTGTTAATCAATTTTCTAATAAAAAGCGTACATCGTTCTCGTCTGCCAAATTTTTTATACAATAATATAATCTGAAGTATCCACAAGATATTATTAATTTACGTTCAAAGTATTTATTAATTTTAATATACATAGTAAATAATTGTTGTGCAAACAATAATACGTAAACGTTTCAGAATGAAACCTCTTGACCGTTTTAAATTAGAAATATGTTTATAAAAGAAATGTTTGATCATCGTACTAATGAATAACAGAGACGAAATACCCATTAGCGAGGCGAGAGAAAGAGATGAAAAATCTTTCATTAAAGGCTGTAGAGTGACCAAAATCTAGAATACATTTTTCAAATTAAAAATATCGAAGTTAATTTGTAATTTATTTTATTACAAAACATATATTATATTTACATGTCAATAGCGACTAGATTTAATGAGTGAATAATTTACTTAACTATAAAATAGATCTAATCACCACAACATTTTAAAATACACATTTATAATATCTGTTAAAATTTGTAATTAAATATATATTATTCATTTAATTAAACTAAAATTTGGATTGTCTCGTCAGAAAATGTATAATATATATTATTTACATTGGTTTTGTTCCAAAATCTCCAAAATCACTAAACCGATGAACCTTTGAAACTAATTTTTTCAAGACATTTGACTTTGAACAAACACGTTAATTGCCCTTCTTGTTAATTAATTTCGAGAACAAGTACTCTGTAATCAGCGCCACTTAACTGTTATTTAAATTTTAAACGGATCCACGATAGTACAAATATTATTTTACAAATTATATTTAATTATAAATAATGGATTTCGGAAAAACCGATAACAAGAAATTCAAAATTAACGTTTGTTCATAAAATAATTGATGAGCATAGATAAAATAAAAGGAGTAAGACAAAGACTTAGGTAGCGCCTAACTACGAGTATAAACTGTCTATCACTACGGAAAAGTGACATGATAAGTTCCATAAATAGATATACTTTGTACTATAAACCTGAAAGGGAGTTTTGCTTAGATTAATTCAATGTATATTCCCATTTAAAGTATCCTAAGGTTCAATGATACTGAACTCGCGCTACATAAGTAAAACCGGTATTTAATGTTTTAAAAAATCTTGTAAACTCACACAAAGGAATATATTAGAATCTTGTAGGTTCATAAAACTTTTATAGACAATTTTTAAACAAAAAAGTAAATAAGCATTTCTTTATAGTTAACCATTCTACGGTAATATTGATCGTGTAAAGATCCGTAGTTGCATTAATTTCACAATAATATTGTATTGTTGTGTAAAGTGGGGATCGCGAAGTGACAATCACTTGCGAGATGGGCCTGTGACGTGACCCTCACGAGGCATGCCTCTACTTGCAGCGATATTTCCTAGGTTTATTAGAATAACTGTGAGAGTGTTATTTTTAGTATAAGATGGTGTTCACGACTTCTTCTTAATTGGACAATTTTTAGACATTTTCGAGGAAGTCATCAGAGTTTCAAGACAGTTTAACAATACGTTTCGAAATAGAATAAAAGAAAAAATAGTTAAAAGATAACCTTTTATTTGGCTAATTTAATAGGTATTTATGCATACAACTTCAAAACATCCTAAAGATTTATTCGAGGTAGATTAGCCTTTACATTTAGTAAATGCCGCTCTTACATCATTAAAATAAATTAGTCCTTATTAATATTATCACCGCGAAAGCTTGGATGTATAGGTGCTTGTTAGCCTTTCACGTAAAAACTGCTGCACGGATTTTACTGAGTCCTTATGGAAATATAGCTCATACACCAGAATAATACGTAGACTATAATTTATAAAAGTATTATGACACGGGTGAAATCACGAGCACCTGTAATATTTAAATATTTTTACCACATACTATTAAAATATTCAGAAGGTAAAAGTAATAATTTGAAAAGACTTTTAATCCTAAGTGCTTGTTAGTACATTCATAAGTAATGATATCCGCTAATAGACAAACCACGCGTTGCCTGTCAAGAACAGACTTCGTTAGTGAAATATCGAGAGGAGATGAGCCGGGGACAAGCAGTAAGGGGAGACAACAGAAAAAAATTTGCGTTTAATGGCGTTTATGGAATCATCGAAATTACTGCCATATTCTACGCAGATTTTTTAATAAATGTACATAGAAAGTTTATAAAATAAATCAGAAGTATCTCTTCAGTGGACTTCATTGGTCATGTTTTTTTTAGACAAGTTAGACGGTCTATTTACGTTTTCTTTATGCGTAGAGCTGTCTCTGAAACTCATCAGTTTTTCTTCCGTCAGAATGGGATTAGAGAAGAAACGTTTTAAAATAATAACGAAATACGACAAGAACAAATTGTCGAGTTTCATATTTGCTAAAAACTGATTCATTAGCGGTTGACTAGCGCCGCCGCCGGGCGCTACCCGCTCCCCGCTGCCCGCCGCTAACGAACATCATGAATATTTATCACTGAAGCCGCTACATTACTCAATGTCTGATATTTTATATTAATTCTTATTTAACAGGCAACTCTGGGAGCTTTGAATTTTAAAGTGTACAAGATGATAAAGTTATTTGCTAGTAAGTGTTTCGCAGAGATAAGACTTCAAGGGAGTTTTGGGATAAATGGGTCCCCTGGAAGATACGTGATTACGTGAAGCTTTATTTCGACACAACAATTAAGAGCAGGTTAAAGTTGACCTTTAGGATTTGATAATTTATTCGTTTTTTTAAGAGAAATTAAAAAATTACTTAAACAGATTTAATCGGAATGTTTTCTAAGGCTACACAATAATTGTCAGAATGTTTAATATTATTGAGTACTTGCTACTTCGAAGTCGGGTCGAAATTTCCCCTGACCTTAGTCTCCAAACAAAGTGACTTTAAGATGAAAAATAGTAAGAGCGTTGAAAGCCAACGGATAATATTATATTTCAACGTCACAGATGCTGAGGATATTAATAATTTATGGACACCCGCGCTGACCCGACCATTTCTCATAGATTAAGTTATAAAGAGATATTTGTTTCCATTTTTCATTCAATGGTAGATGAATGTCCTTTGATGGCGTTAATTTGATACATATGCCCGTATTTCTACATTAGTTTCTATCCGGAATAGAATATAAAATTAATAAATTATTCGTGCTTAATTGTATCCAATTCCATTCAACATTTTTAATGTAACAAAAATCCAAATAGACAACCTTTCACATAAATGATAATTATTTAGGTTATGTCAGAATGTCTTAATACAAAAATTCTATTCTCTGTTCAAAATAATTAATAATACATGTTTTTTTTTAATATTCAATCATAAGAGTTTCGTTAGTGTAGTAAATCAAATGCATCTATTGCATATATTATATTTAAAGGCTTTGATAATATTAATAACTTAATCATTAATGCAAATTTTATTCAATTACTATCTAAGAATATTTGATAAATATGGATGGAGGGACTAATCAAGAAAGAAAATAAAATCAACTTTTAAAGCTGCTTCAGTTAGACCAGGAAGCGTGAAAAACATAAAATAAAAATAAATTTGTTCTGTTTTGGATATTACATAAGGTTTTAAATATACAAAATAAAATGTGTGGATTCTTATAACTAACAAATTTTTCAAAATAAATTATAATACCTAAGTAGTTTATTAGAAGCTATATTCGATTCTTATAATATTGGGTGCATTAATTTTGTATATAAAACAATGATTTCATTGTATAAAGATAAATTACCATATCTACTATTTGCTTAATCTATAGCGAGTGCATTTGACAGATCGTTCATCACGCCCATAATATGAGACGCTCTGTTTTTATGACCTTCTACTTGTATCTGATATCCTGGTATTCACTGTTGATTCCAACTTATTACTGAATTTTTATGTGTTATTATTATAATATAATAAATATAATAATAATAATATGTATGATGTATATAATAAGTAAATATTACATGTTGTAACATTAACATCGTTGGGATTTCAAAATGAATATATGAAATATAATTATAATTCCTTCTTTTTGTAAAACCCATTATCAGAAATTAAACAACCAAATAATTTTTGTTAATTTTTTAAATTCACGAAGTTTCCTGTTATTTATATGACATAAAATTTATTTTTTCTGTTATGCTATAAACGCTGTCAACAGCTACTTTCTTGCTCTGGAAAGAAATGAAACTTAGATGTAATTAGCAGAGCCGTGTACAAATTGCTTATTTTAACCTAAAATAAACACATAAGAGATTCAAAGTTCGAAACATGTACAAAAAAATTTTTAGCAGCATCAAATCCATTATAGTTATTAAGTGAACGTAAAATAAAACTGCGATGAGTTTTCATACTGCGTATATGTTTGATCGCCATTTATAAAAAAATATGTGATATTTGCCTAGAATCAACAAATAAGTTTACAGATACTTTATGCCTTATCATAAAACCAGTGGAAACAGATAAAAACTCAGCAGTTTTGTAAGATATCTGTTAGGGCACGTGATTTATGTGTGAAGCTGTGTAGGGCGGGCGGCTCAGAAAAGGGCGGGCGGCGTGGTGTACAGCGAACGACGAAAAAACTTTATTATTTATAACCTGACAGCATCTGCGTTCTTTTAATGTCTTTATAGCATAACCATACAGTACTAGATGGTGCTCAATGTTGTTGAGCAATCTGTTTTATACATAAGGGAAAGATGCTTTACCAGCGTAAGATAACTGTAAAAAAAGCAATGCCTTAGAACTCGGCTGCGCCATTAAATTAAATTCAGATTTGATTTCATTAGCAGCTTAGTAGTACTTAGAAAATATTTTGTTGACTTTACGAGAAGGATTCAGTTTGAAATTTTATTCATGCATTGTTTATTGTGTTCTGAACAGATACTAAATATTTATTATTCTTATTTAGGAACGTAACTAACAGGAAAAGCATACTAATAACCCCACTTTTTAAATATAACAAAATAGATATTTTTAATAAAAAATGATTATTTTTATAAAGTTTGTATTTTTTCCAGTTGTATATCTGTGTATGCCTGGTATAATTTTTCACGACAACTTGTTTTCGTGAAGGGTTGCTCAAGTAAGCAAACATTTCTTTGTCTAAGTGATATTAAAGTCCCATATATTGAAATAATTCAACAATAGCTCGACAATTTAAATCTATATAAGTCGATTATTTTTACACATAGTAATAGTTTCCTGGATAGTAAAACATCATATATTTAGCAAAGATATTGAAAAATTCATCAAATAAAAATGGACATTTGTTAACAGTAAGTCGTATCTATGTCTGCTGGTACAAGTGTTGTGTTGAACAAGTACGTTATTAAACTACCAATGTTATTAAATATCTAAGTTTAATACCGCTAAATGCGTTCTATGTCATAAAGCAACAAAAAATAACTATAGTAAGAACTTATAGATAAGGGTTGTTAGGGTAAAAAATACTCGGGAGAATTTAGCGGATAACCGGCTATTAAGATATATATTCTTGCTATCCGGATACCCGGATATAGGCAATTTTAGAAATTGAATCGTTTATATGTCAAGCAGGGTGTTTTTAAGATAAAGACGAGTGATATCGTCAGATTTAACGGTCAGGAAAACACATAGTTTAAGAGCTTTATAATTCTATCCTCTAAGCGATAGGAGTGATTTATTAATTTACAATATCTTGAAAATGTTAACTAAAAAGCTTTGATATATTTCCGAAAACTTCCCGAGACGCTGCTCATTAAATATTGAGAGTAAACAAAGGTTTATTTTGATAAATTTTCGGATTTTTCCATAATTCCAAGAAATGTGAAATAAGATTAAAAGCCTAGATTCTTACTGATTTTTGTAAGGCCAATATAAACCTAAATAATTTTATATTCGTAGGTAAGAAAAGGTTTTTCTTTTATCTTCAAGAAGAATACACAGAGTATGAAAAAATAGTTCACTGCTTACTTACTACATTTACATCCTCTTTAAAAAAAATTGGCTGATTTGCCTTAATAACTTTAAAAAACTTATTCCGAAAAAAATTGTAATAAGACATACCTTCTATAAGAATCGAATCCTTAATAGAAAACATGCCACAACTACTCCATACTCCCTGTTTAAGACTTTAGTCTCAGCGGTAGAAGTTTTTCTCCCTCGCATAATCTCACTTTTGATATGCCATTACACGCTCTATGCATCCGTAATAAATACGATATTAGGATAAAAATGTTTCAGCTGTTATAGCTTGTGAAAAGATCGTTTTATATTTGGTTTTTATCTTGAAATTATTTCTTATCACAAATTATTGATGTAATAGTTGTGAATCGCAGTGTAACGCACTTTGACTTTATCCTACAACTTTAAGTGAATTTATCCTGTATTACGTTATATGTCTAAATTACATTTTTTCACACTTTCAAATAACATCAGTTGATTTTTATCAATATTATAATAATTTACAAAAAGCGGGTTTCCAACACTTTGAAGGTTAAATATCAGGTATTATTCTAGGATAAAATTTATGTAGTAAATAAACTATCTGTATGTCAACATTCGACCTAATCTTAGTTTTAATAAACTAAATTTATTAAGTAACAAATATAGAAACTTTCACATTTATAGTATTGGTATAAATATATTACTGAAAATTTCTTTGAAAAACTTCATTCATTTATAGCAATTATAAAACGCTTATTAATTATGTATAATTGAGACCCTATTTATAAAGAACCGTGTCTCTTAAGTTCTTCTAGCACCTTAAGCATTATTATTCACCCCTCAAGCGCTGGATACAAGTGCTGTTCACAAAACATACGTTTAAATTAACAACCCGCAGAGGAAAGTGAAAACGCTTGAATCAGTACAAGGCTTTTCGTAATTGTATGGTCCAAATGACAATTTGAAAGCGATCTAGCCTTATAAATTTATATAAGTTATATTAGCCAGTCATAAAAATTTGCTTAATTTCGTTTTTTGAAAAGTAATAGTAATTACATTTTTTTATGAATACTAATTACTTCTTTTAATTCCTCATCCGGAAAATGTTTAAATTCGAAGCTTAGAAAAACACTAATTAACTAGTCAGTTTCGTACGGTTTATTGAGACTAAAGTCATACAGCGATTGCTGATTGATCTTGCAAATAATCACATTCCATGAGTACGGTTTTCATTGAGTAATGGTTTACGCAAAAAGTTAAAATTTTCTTGTAATTTTTATACTTAGTTTAAATGATTACTTTGGACCAGGCGCCAAAGCGAAGGGGCTCTCACCGCCACTCGAACTTGTTTGATAGCTACACAAACAGATTAGAATTGAAAGAAAAAAGCTTTTCTCGTAAAAAACACGGTTTATTAAACACAGGGAAACATTAAAACGATATTTTATTTTCCATGCTTCTTTCAAAGTAGAACTCATACAGTTGATTTTATGTAAGTACCTTAATAAGGTATAAGTAATTACTGCTTTCATTTGTTTATATAATTTTATGGCCCTTGAGTGTAATGATTACATGGTAAACATAAATATACAAATGGACAATATTAACTTACGACAGAAAAGTAGCAGTATATCTCGGATGTAATATTTCAAATATATAAACTTTATAAAATACCACTTCTGTTGTATCAAGCGATTATTTTTTTGATTGTTCTATTACGTAAATTCAGTTATCTATAAAAGCTGTTCTTACACTGTGTTTCAAAGAACCATCATTTTTGAAAAATCGCGATACTAAAAATTGAGAAAGCCTTATTTCATATACTCGTACTTATAAATTGCAGATATTGGTTACATAGTATGTATAAATAAATAAATGAAGTCACAATTTACAACTATATGCGAATGGTTAAGTAATAAGTAAATTAATGGATTATAAGTAGTTCTGTATGTGTCACATTGATAAACTAAAAAGCTGTGTAGTATACACACTGAAGTTTTAATAGGCTTGGTGTGCGTCATGTAATGCACTGTAATGTAATGTAATGCACACTAAAAGTACAAGTATACTTTTAATAAATGTGTTTAATGAACTTGTAATCTTGCGGTTAGCATACCGCCATCTATCGTTAACTGCTTGTCTCATTGACAATATGACCGCTTAAGACTTATTCGTATGCTAAAAAAATAAGATTTAAGACTGATTTTATCATTCGTGACATGCAGTATAAAAGATAACAAGTTCCTTTTTATGTGCCAGAAGTTAAAATATTAATAAATAATATTTTCCGCTATCATAATAGACAAATTTATGTTCATTAAACACAAACTCATAAATCAAATCACAAATTCGTGCGGTCAAATAACTCAATAAAACATAAATAAACAGCATTAAACGAGAAAATTTTCAAATGATTTATATTCGGCGTACAATACAAAATAAATTCGGGCGCAACCGAATACCCAATACATTTTACAAGCGATAACATTAATTTGACGCCTGCCGGTCTGTATCGAGCAATAATTTCCTCTCACTAATTGAGCGCAAATTAGATGGCGTACGTATAAAATGCGCTTCGTCCGTTTTGTACAAAGCAATTGTTATAATAAACATATTCCTTTTTAACGCTCCCCGAGGTAATAATGATGCTGTGTGTAACAATTTTGGTCCTATTTTATTAAAGCATCGAATTTGCATTTATTCCACAGTATACAGATTATGTAAATAATTATTTCAGTGTAATAATAAAGAATTGAGTTTTGAGTTTATGGATTAAATTGGCCTTAGGAGTTATTTCTTTAAGTCATATTAGTATATAAAGTTAGTATGTATATCACCGACGAATTAATAACACCATTATAAAACTTTAAAAATGTTTATTAATGGATATGCCACTAATATTTGATATTTGGCGAAGTCGACATTTGTCTTCGATTTATTTGTTTCGTCAAAATTTAATATTAGAATCTCATTAATGATATAAGAATCCAAATAAAGATATGAGGTCATGTCTTGGAAAAATTTAGGTTGACGTAATCATTATATAATAAGTTGAGAGGTTATACGAAGGTATGAAGTTTGTCAACTTACAAAGTTAAGGTTATATTGTCTCAACAATATTTTAGCTTCTGTGAAATAAGGTTTCTTTAAACGCAGCTTTAATACATTGAGTTTATTTTTTTACAGATTTATTATAAATACGCATTTGAAGTATAACTCGTAATATCTATAAATCTTTAAGGCTTTAGTGTTTAAATGTAATCTTCTAATATTAGAAGTTTTTAATAGAAGATTTTAGGATTTTTTTATTTTGTAAAAATATTACGTGGACCTTAATTTCTAACGTAGAAACAAAATCAAAATCTGTGCCTTTATGCAAATCTAGATTACACCCCATATGCTTATAATAGGTAACTTACAATAAAGCATTTAGCGAGAAATTCGTTTATTGAAAAATACAGATAGTCCAATATGTCGCGGAGCGCCAGCTATTTTCATCCAAAAGCAATTGTAACAACTCTCTGAGAGAAATTGTCGACGTTTTTACTGTTTAATTACATTCTTGCTTTATTAAAGGATAAACGGCTTTTTACTTTTTTGTATCGGAGCTTTTTAACGTTAAATTGAATGAGGGTGTAATTCTTATAATGTATGGCTGATATTATAGACATTTTATTTATATTAAGATGGTTAATATGTCGTATCGTAAATATTTGTATGAATTATGCATAGAAGTTTACCATATATTCATTGATTCATTGATTGAGGATAGATAATACTATAATTTAATATCTCGAAGCTGATTCTATTTAACGACTATTATGAAAAATTCCGCTATTCTTCTTGTTTAGAAGATCCGTCTGAAGTCAGGACTACTGGATATACGAGGACATTTTACTTGAAGAGACTCACCAAGCTAAACTAAACGAATACTAATATTTAAACAGATCTACGTAAAATTTGGCGGAAGTTCAAATGAAATCATTTCTTCTTTTGGAAATGGCTCAATATTGCCTTCTGCCAATTTTATTTTGCAAAGGACTTCGTATTATCTTTGTTTGCCCCGAATAGAATGGAAATTTTAACCGAATTCTGAAGCTGTTCCATGTCGAAATTTTATTTTTATAAATACATTGTTTAACGGGTAAAAATAACGCAAACGTTGTAGGTTAAAGAAAAATACATAGACACCTAAATAAAACCTTGTTTCCATTTGATAATATTAAAAAAAACAAGTGACACAGCGGAATGCGTAATTTTAAGATAATATTGCCATTCAATAAACAACGCTACCTGATAAAGTTTTATTTCGTATATGAGATTTTATTTTAAATTAATTCACTAAAAAAGTATAATTTCGAAGTATCACTATTAAACCAAAACACCGATATATCAAGCACAGCACGCACCTTTATATACTGGTAAGTTAACTATATTACATTTTGCCTGATCTTCTGCCGGTTCTTTACAAATATCCGATTTATATTAAATAATTTAGAATGATACAATATTTTTATTTGAAGTTATTTCGTATAAGAGACACAACAGTTTTCACTTTGTCATAAATACTAGATCTTTGTTATTTGCTACGATCGTTGTGTTTTTCGCTTCCTTCATTCACATCAATGTTTTGAAGATATCATCACACTCTTCTGTTTAACGGTACAACCTACAACCATCTATTTACTACGATACTTATAGTTACTTATTTCTTATTCAACTTACGATGTCTCTATTATTTGATTAAATAAATAAAGGTATAACAATAGTTACGAAATTGGCACAAAACCACGGTTTACGTAATTTAAACCACAAACCTTAACTGGTTATTAATTATGTATGTGTATTGGTTTGTCACCGACAATTAGACAGTTGAATCACTCCATATCTATAATATCTAATAATATTTTTAAACCACATATATTTATAGCTAGTAGGAAACACAAGAATATCGGGTTTAGAGGAGTCAAAAGCTCTCCGTTAGTTAATTATATTTTTTGCCTAAGCGCCTTTTCAAAGTGGAAACAACTCAAGCCTTTTTAACAAAATTACTTTATAGCTTCTACGAGAAGTTAATGATCTGATTATTTAATTTACAAATAAATAAAAATAATAGAAAGATAAGAGTATAAAATCCAATGGGAAGAGATCTTCATCTACGACGTTCTCTATATCTAAGTCCTTTAAAAGAAACTATTATAGCTATATATATATATAAGTGTGTTTGTGCGTTTATCTCTCTTAAAAGTAGTCCGTTTCAAAATTAATGTGCGTTTACTATTAAACTATGTATATTACATGTCTCGATGTTTTAATTTATACAATTTCCAAAATAATATTGTATTGAGCGTTATAACGGATTGTCCCAAAGTCGATGTCAATAAAATGTTGCTTTTGCTTTAAATGGAGTTGCAATTTACCGCTCA
>JAOSYY010000004.1:3503897-3519736 GCA_025727935.1 Hebomoia glaucippe
TTTGTTTTGATAGACCCGTCGGTCTAGCGATATGTACAAACTGTGTTTGTATAACGGTTTTTTTAATATGTTATTGGAATCTCTAATGATTTTTAAGCCTTTAAAGGTCGCCATTATCGAGATTACGTCTGGGTCACGAACTATCGAACTATAAATTGCAGAATATTCGAATTAAAAAATAAAAAGGTTAACAGCGTAGACAGTAAATACGAGATGAATATATTCATATATTATATATATATGAATATATTCATATACTTATGTAGAGTAGGAGTTTAATTGTGACAGTTCATACAATGTGTAGATTTTAATTTTATTCTTAATTTAACTCAAACACTCACTAAAACTTATTCAAACTACACTTGGAGCGAATAATTGTCGTTTCCGGAGCATTGTAACTTTTTAGTGTCATACTTATCCTTAAATGACATTATACATCTGACGGGAAATCTGCAAATAATGTCACAGAGCTCTATTGAAGGCGTGACCAAACAATAAAAGAAAAGTGTTAAAAGCTTATAAAAGTCTAGATTTGCTACGACTCGCTGAGTCAGCTCAGTAACGCTTTATATTACGACTCCCTCGACGCGAAGTGAACACGCATCTTCTGATGTTTCATCCGTAAATCCTCTGGCTTCAGTTGCTCGAAAGGCTAGCTGGCTGCTAAAAAAAGATCTGTTATCCGACTGCACAAAATTGTTTATTCTTTAAACTTCCTATTTGACTGTCACTCAGATTGTTTATATTTTTACAACAATTATATCTGATATGTATCAGACTGATTAGTATGTACCAAGCGATTAAGTGAAGAAGATTTAGTTTCCAATCAAAAAAACCATATAAAAAGTGTTTAATCTGATATGCCATAGAAGCCTGTACTTATTTTGAAGTTTTTATATAATATACCTAAATACTATCTTAAAATCTGTTTACAGGTGATGTGATTCATTAAAGAATGAGTTCACCCAACCTACTGTTATTCATTCACAAAGGTAAATAAATGAATGTATACTGGCGCTAGTTGCGAGTGAATGTAAACAGGTCACGTGGGCTCGAGGGCTGATTTATTGTTATCGCGGTAGCGTGTGGGAATTGAGACGTTATATTTATTGGTGTTTAAGGATTTTTACTGTTCCTTAACATTAGCTATCTATTGTGTGATTGCGTTTAAAGTTTTACTCGAACTACTCTGAAGGACGGTAATGTATTTCAACTTAAAACCTGGGTGTCCGATTTTCACGTGTACTTTGTGATTTGTTATGTATTGTATAGCTAATGCTGTGATCGGCAGACTATATGCACACAGCTAAAAGCTATGCATTTAGTTATAAGAGTTCGGGAGGCTATACTTTACACGTTATTATAGAATCGTATGAAGGAACTGCTACTTAGAAAACGATTAAACTCCAACCATCTTATTGATAACAAAGCGATTTTCTAAACTGAAATTACGCCGTGAAACTTATACTAAATTTATTTTATTTAAATTTTACATTTCCATGATCAGATTAAAATTCTAAGTAAAAACATATTTTAATCATTGTTTTATTATATACAACTATATAATAATATAAGCAAATAAAATTAAGAGCTGACTCATGTTTTAGCGTAAATAAAATATACTCAGGTATTTCTGACTCATATTATCAAGCACTTCGCAAACAAAGCTAATTATTTTTAAATTCGAAATATAACCTTCATGAATCAATTGAGCATGCATAATTATTAATCATCTAATGTTTTACTGCATATTCCATAACTTTATTAAGTGGAATGGTTTTTAAAGCAAAAGTTTTTATGACCTCTCATACATCTTAGAAGTGTAGTGTGCAAGGAAAAGTGACATTATCTATTGAACTTTTTCTGTCTTCACTAAAACGGAATGATATCAATTTACTGTGATTTGATGCCTAAGAGTTTACAGATAATGAAATTAAATAGGTATAACGTTATAGTTACTTTAAAATTAATATCTTCAAGTGACTTCAAAACAAGGATGAGTTTCACAATTCGTCTGCATTTTTTTTTCCGGTTTTTTGTAAACTTCCGAAAGAAGTTAACTATTTGTATTAGATTAAAAATAAAATACATAAATAACATAAAATAATATCTTATTTATGTATTTTTATTGGTACAATTTGTTTCCTTTTATGTTGTAATATATCGAAAATATCTTATATTTTTGTTATATACTATACAATTAGTCGTTACATTAAATTAAGCTATAAATTTAAAATTAAAATCATTTAAATTTAGCAGTGAGCATTAAAATTTCTGAATAAAACAATTCAAAAAATTAAACCGCTATAACCTTAATAACCATATCAAGATCAGTGTAATTAGTGTGGGAATTGACTTTAATTTATAATATTATAATTTTGAAACATTAACGAATATAAGGAATACAATGGGATATAAAAACCTTCGATAAATATTAAATTAAATATCAAGAGATTGGTCGACCCTAAAATCAACTAGTTTGTTCTCGCGATTTTATCCGTGTATTACAATTGTTTTGAATCGTTTAGTTCATAAGCATACAAACAAAGCCATTAAAATATAGAAAACAGTACCTAATTTAGATTTAACCAGGGAGAGAACCAAAACATTAACATTAATTTAACAAGTTCCTGTTGTTCCGCCGCGAAAAATTATATCCAACTACACCAAATGATGTTTATAACTTGAAGACAAATGGTCACCCATACCTACACTTCTCCAGAGTTCAATGTCTATACAAAATTTTATGATTTTAGTTAATAGGTTACGCGGGAGCATATAATTGACCCACAGACAGAGTTGCTTTCACATGTCAAATTTTGATGTAGATATCGTCGTCATCGTCGTTGCGGCCCGTCTAGGTCTCATATCGAGCGTAAGCCTCCCCTAGGATTTCCAAAAGGAAGGACCGTTCACCTGCAACTTGCATCCAGCGGTTTCCTGCCGCCTTCACCGAGGCGATATAGATATAATGTGATTAAAAATGATAAAGTATCTTCCTATCTTTCTCAAGCTTTCAACAAACTACAATTTAAAGCATTTCAACGACTTATAACCTTATTAAAAAGTAACGACCTTTCATAAGATTCAAAACGTATGAAATGGAAGTCATAAAGTTGATATCCGATTTCGATTCCAGCCGTAATAACGCAAGAAGCGACATTACATCGTTTCGCGCCAAAATTCACGCGTCACAAAATGGCTGCCATAAAAGCAAATGGCGGTCTAACGGGCTCGTTTTATTGAATCTGCGAATGGATAGTTGTTAATCAACGCTTCGGTGACGCTAGTTTTGGTTTCTTTTTACGAATTTGTGTATTTTAGATGTAGTGTAACTAACTTAGTCAAGAACTAACAAGATGTTACTATTTAATAAGTGTTTGATTCCTGTTAACCCCCCTAAGTGCGACAGATTTACAAATTCTGTACCTCGTTTTGTCTATTGCAAATTAGTCCAATCAAGGTCCGAACGTGTTACAAATATTTATTTCCTTGTCACTAAGTTTGCAAGTAATCAGGTATACTTAAAACACGTATAATAATAACTATGCGTCATGTTCCCACGTATTGTGTAAACATAGATACCTATACCTAATGAGTGGCGCAAACAATCATCGCGGTGCGTGCAAAAACTTAATTACTTACATTTCATTATAAATATTCAATTATTGATATGTATAAATAACAAGGATCTTCTATTCAAATATATATATCTTCTACAAGTTTGTAAACCCACCTGATTGATTTATAAATAGGTATGTATTTTTTAACTTTAGTTACAACATCCGGTTAGTTATAAAGAACTTAAGAGCCTACAGCTAGAGTTATTTCTAAGAAAAAAAGACAGTTTTGAAAAAGATTGCAATGAATTAACTTTAGATTTTATCACTACCTGTCTTCTACTTTTTAATTTAGTATGTCTACCTTATTGATAATTTATTTTTCCTTATGGCTTTAATAAGGCAGCCTTTACATCTTTCATACTTGCAATTTTATTGTGATAAGCATACCTTAAATATATATTTTATAATAACCTCAAGAAAGCAACCTAAAAATTACCAGCCATAAGTAACTCTTGCTCCCTTTTTAGACAGGCCCATGTTTAAAACACAGTTATATACATATGAAATTACTATGTTATTGTAACTTTATTCTAATAAAACTATATTTTGATAGACTAATACAAACCTGCAGATATCAAACGATTCTCGAACTCTATTTCCCTGGAGTACAACTCTAAGTGAAGATCTCACGTACACAGTGGGCACGGGGGAAGCCCCGTCACAAACCGTAAGATTGTAACCAAATAACACGTTCTAACCGGGATCAAGTCAAAGTAACGAGCACGTCACACAAATAAAACGTGGATATATAGTTATGTGCTGGGAAATGTGGCTAGCTATGAGGGCAAACGTGAGGTCAAGTTTATACCTATGTACTATTGACACATAAAATAAATGAGAAGCGGAAATATAATGAGTCTTTTAATTTGGCTTTTTTTTTAAGCAACCTAACATACTAAACTAAGTTATTCCTTTTTAATACAGTGAAAAAACTTTCGCAAAATAACCTATACTTATTAAGGTTATAATATATATTATATGAGAACTTCCCAAAACTAAAACATTGTTTATAATACAAAAATACTTAAAACAGCTTTTTTAAAGAATTAACTTGTTTAATTTTATTATTGAATTCATATCCTACATAAAAGCATACAATTTAAAAATTTAGATTCTCAACTATTAAAATATACTTTATCATTATAAATATTTTTATTTGTAATTAAATTGATGGCTTTAACCTCATATACCTTCTTATATAAAATATGGTTTCTGAATCTCTTTACAGTGTATCCAAATTAGTGTTGTCCAATCATCAAGAATATTAATTAAAACAACTAACTAAGATATTTCAAACACGAGATGATATCTAAATAAACCAAACTCTTAATCAAATTTAAAAAGTCAAAATATTTCTATAAAAATTATACTTAGTCTCTTTATTTAGAGTAACATAACCATTTATTTGAAGTATTTTTTCAGAGAATGCAATATACGGGTTTCCGAACGCTAGCTGTCAATGTCAGTTGAACAGAAAACATGGCGAAAGCGCGCGAAAAGCAATTTGTCAACATATCATGTTTGCGTTGGAAATAGCCGGGAATATCGCGGAAATTGCGCAGTTAATACATTGGCGTGCTTATATTTTATACAAAGAAAAGTTGCTATACAAAAAATTTTAAAATATTACGAGATAAATCTTTCTTTACATAATACGCTGTCATTATACTCTGTGGTTATATGCACAAATTATTGTATTGGATCCTTGTTAGAGAGATTTCTAAGTTCGAGAGCCATGCATTAATCTCGTCAACTTTTTTGTTCTGCTCGTAGATACAAATGAACATATTATAGACATCGCCAATTAGGCGATATACCTGGACTAAGGTTAGAATGCTTACATTCTCACCTTTGGGCACTGGCTCCTCAGCCCCAGCTACTTCCATTTGACCGTATACGACATAAAGTGGATCATTCTGCACCTTCTATCGTAATTACCATGGGGAGTGTATCTGAGAGTTGTTTAGATTAATTCCGGCCGTTGACTTTCATCACAGGTCATCAAGACTAAATGTGAGGTTCCATCCTCACGTGATGTTGCATCTCCTGCTAAAACTTGTTTGGCCTAAAAAAGTTAGCAGTATTAATCAAATCCACCGGTAAATTTAAACCGTACAGAGATCCGCTTTCACTTACTACCATCAAAAATAGTCCAGCAGTTTAGGAACAATTCTGTCACCGACGTATACAAATGAACAATAAATAATTATTGTCATATTTCACTGTTGTTACATAAACCCTTAAATTTAATAAAAGGAAAGGACAGAAAAAGCTACACTAGGTGTTAACAATCTGGGCCGCGGTCGGAACGAGGGAGGCATGCAAATTACATGTTTTGTTTTCCAATAGTTTTATTAGTTCCCGGGACGAAAATTGGATACACTTTTCCATATAAATTAAATCAGCTTTGTATTTTTTAAATCTTATATAACTCTGATAGCCGTATATAGAATTAAGCCTGTTTTATATTAAACAGAAATGAACATTGTACCGGTAGCTAAAATCATATACAAAAATTTATAAATAATCAACATTCGCATATTTGCCATATATTTCTAAATTATTCGAGCAAATGTAACGAAACTTTAATGAGAGATTTATCTTACCCTATACCGATGTTACCATTCCATTTCCACAGCGTCTAATATTGTCATATCTTATATGCCTTTTGCAATTCCTGGACATTAAGTAAGCTAGAAATTATCACTGTCTATAAATAAAAAGGATGTGTGATATTCGCTTCAACTTCTAAGTGTTCAATCCTTGAAATAAAGAGGTTTGAAGGTTTGAAATTAACGACGTCATGTACCTATGGTTATTCATGCAGTCACCTGCGTTAAATCTATAGAATCGTATAAAATATAGTGTACGGACATAATATAACACTGAGTCATAAAGACTATATCGTAAACAAGTTCGTCTTTTCAATTCTTGCTAATTCTCAGCATGCCTACCTTTTTCTAATACTGTTACGTAATGCAACACTCTGCAGTTGAAAAATGGAAATAATGTGTTTTTAAATCGTTTTTTTTCTGTACAAAAATTTTCTTTTAAGCTTCAGATCTTTTATTTTTTGTAAATAGAAGCTAAGACCCAACTGCAGTTATTACTGATATAAACCACAACAGTAACATCGATACACGTACTATGTTGTATGACAAACACTTCGTGACCTTCATATAAATACTCTATAGAACTCTGAGTCATAGATTTAAAAGGAAATCTTTCCTTTTGCAACACCAACTAATTTCGCGCTGAATATTTAAATTGTTAGTCATTGAAGCCACAAAAATGTAGGTTTCTGGTATAAAAATTCTCGGCTTTAACTTCGCTTGACATAAACAAAACAACACGTTATATCTAGTGGCTCTGTCGTCCTCAAAATACCTACATATAATATTGCCATCCAAAGTACATACTCGTATATATGAGGTACATAGATAATACATACATAATTTTATTTGGAAATGACAGTAGTTAGTTTTTTTATAAATAATTTTTTAGAATTAGCTTCGTTCATTTAATCTTAAATCACTATTGTAATCCAAATAAGGCTTTTAAACTTCTATTAAACTTCCCGCCTTTAAACCTTTTCAACAAGTCAGTGGCAAGAATAAATAGAGGCTGAGAAATCTACTGTTTTTATAAATGACAGATTCCAATAAGTAAAATTAGCGTAAATATACCACATGACCTTTTAACTATCATAACTCGTCATTAGATCAACGAACCCGTCAAAATCCTACTCTTACATTATTCTAGATCTTGTATCTAATTAACGGAGAGGCGAATGTTATGAAATGTGCCTTGCAAAGGAAAGTGGACGGGAATGCTGGTAATGCAATCATAGCTAACACATTTACATTTAAAATGCGTAGCAAGTTTTAATGAAACTTGTAAATTTAACAAGAAATTAACTTTAAAATTAAATAAAATGTTTTAATTTCGTATTAGACGATTTTATAAAATCAGTTTTGAACAATTTAACGGATTATATACGGTAAGAAAATAATTTTTATGTTTTCTTCATTTATAATTTAATTAAATAGTAACAAATATTCATAAAATAGTCATTCAGTGTATATAAAGAATAAAATTTTTCATATAATATTCCGATTGTAAATAACACAACGATGACTGAGTGCAGCGGACATTGCAATTACTTAATTATATCACGAGATGTAATTGAATCGTCTTTAAGTGATACGCTACGGTCACGCTTACGAGCGGAGCGTGGCGTATAGCGACATTTTGAATAAGTTACTGAACATTATATTTTGTTAATGGCAAACTGAATTAGACAATATAATATTCGTTAGAAAGCCATTTGAACATGTATAATATTTTATAAACCAACTAAAACAGTTTCTGAAGAAACTATGACCGATTCTTTGAGAATCAAAATCTAATAAATCGCCTTCAAAAGAGGAGAAGGTTCTATCATTATTCGACTGTATATATTTTTTCACCGAAACGTTTTTCTGAATGCATATAATATAATTAAGGCACAGAATATAAGACTATGTTTCAGAAATATATATCAATTATTGTGTATGGAGTAAGCTAAAATATGGATGATCCAGTTTTGATAAGAAAAATAAAACTTCATCAAACGCTCAGCTTGTAATCCATTTGTCAATTTCAGAGAAAAAAAAAGACATTTTCCATTCCTTTTCAAATCGCTTCTTCTCTTATCACAATCGCAGCACACGCTTCATTCTATTACTCTTAATATTTCGTTAACAGTAAGGGCCGGTTCGTCACCTGCCGGGTCAAGGTTCAATGCCCGAAGACGCGAGTTTAATCTTCACAATCATTTTAACACTTAATTCGCATAAATCATAACTTTTTGTTCGTTTGTAATTGGTGAGTCACTTCATTTAGTATTACAGAGTCCAAACTACTAAAACTTTTATTGTTTATTGTCTTAATAGCTGTAGAAATTAGGCTGAATTTTTAAATACAACCCAAAAAACACTTATAACGTCTCAATTATGAAGTTCTAGTTTTAAACGTGATTGATAATTATTATGATATAATTTGATTGAGCTAAAGTAAACTTTGTGACGTTTCACCCATCCATCTTGTGACCGAAATTATCGCTGCTTAACATTAACAAAGTCTAATATTTCTAGAATAATTTGTACGTTGGTTAACAGCATAGTTATTATACGACAAGGGCGTATAGCTGACTGTGGGAAATGTATTGTTATTGTATGAACGTTAACTTGGAAGCAAAGACGATAGAGCGCGAACCTCTTAACATGAACAATTTTTTATTTACTCGAATATCTCTAATAAATATAAATTAAAATAAAATGCTATTCTAGCATTCCTACTAAAAAGTACACAAAACGTCTGGATAACAATATAATGAAAGTAGGTCTTAAGTAATTGTATAATATAGCTCTTTTGAATTCGTTAAAGCAGCATTTTATTTAAGTTCTAAAAACATTAATAAACTAGTTTTATTGGCCAATATGTAGTTTCCCGCGATATAATGCGCATAATTTTTGATTTTGTCCTTGTTTTCTGCTTACGACGGATATAATGAAGTAAGCGCGCTCTATCGCGGATTTCATATTGCTTGGGAACATATACGTGTATAGTACGCGTATGCAAAAAGCGGTCAAGTTTGAGTGTGTACGAAACAATTATTTTAATGATTAAGGAAAAATATTTTTCGTCGCATCTGCGTAACCTTGTTTATAAAGTCTTTTCAGACATGCATGAGCATTTTTAGCTATATGACATAATGCCAAATTTTCGTATTATATACAATTCTTATTCGGGTTGAACTTAATCCAGTGTAAATACTCAATAAGAACCCCTATTTTAAAGCGTTTTTTTCGAATGATCATCGTTTAACTCGATTTTTTAAATCGCTATAACACTTTATTTCTAAACCGAATGAATAAAACAAACACAATATGTAAAATGAAATTCACTAGAATATATTAGTGATATCTGCACCCACATCGGTTAAGCCGTTTCTGAGATTATTTTGAACGAACGTGCAGGTAAACAAGCAAACTGACAAATAGACATCATTTTAATTATATGTATAGATTTGCCAAATAAAATTTTGATGTTGAAGTTGACCTACAATGTTCAGACACGGGAATATTAATGTTATATTTTTGAAAACACGGACCATGCTCACTTCCTTTTTAATTTTGAAATCGGTCTGTCTGATGATTTACAGGCAAAGTGTTTGTGTCAAAAAATTAAGTTGGGAATTGTCTATACTTAAATAATATCGTATTAAAATGTCACCAATGGTAAAATGTTTTAAATAAACAATATTTTTAATCGTAACTAGCGTCTGGTACATAGGCAACGTGTAGAATGTCTGACAGTAAGATATTTATATTTTGGAAAGCTTTATTAATTAAATAAAATACTTCTTAAAATGATTTAAATCGATTTATTACGTGTACATGTATGATGCACAGTAATAAACACAACCTCTCCCGGCTTCCAGATCGGCGCTATGCTGGCCGGGAGATTGAGACTCAAGGCTTCCCCATAAACTAATAGATCTAAAATGATTGTTATCTCTACGTATTTCCTCCTGTACTATAAAATTGTGTTATGATACATCTGACAATATTGCAGATATGTGTTGTAACCTAAGGTTATCTTACGTAACAAATTGCGTTATAAATAATGTTATTTATCTCTTACAAAGAACCAAGGTTAATACTCTAAATGACGCCGGAACGGCTGTTTTCATTATAACTTTTTGATATTTATTTAAATGTTTAAAAAGGTGATGATAATAAGCACAATAATAGATTAGAGATATCGCATATTTAGAATTACATAGACTCATTGAGAAAACTAAAATTTTTTAAGGAAACGTCAAATAAATATATTTTAATTTAAAAAATATGACATTCGTTGTGTATGAGATAAATTTTAATTACTTGGATTTAATATTAAATTTAAGACGCATAATATATAATATTAATTTAACATACATGTTTTAATATAATTGGCCTAAATACATTTTATTTATCTTCTAAATAATAGGTCTCTGTTTTAAAATGGGTCTATGTAAAAAATATTTATGAGTCGTTTTACGTTTAAAAGTCGAAATGTCAACATTTCAAATCATGTCTCTATTATTTTAAAGGTACGATATATTTGACTCTTAAATCACTTGAGTTTACAAACTTCCAGTATAAAAGATAAACGTTCAGCCGACTATTCCTACTACTGACCAAAATTTCTTTCTACACTTATTTAAAAAAAGAAATCAAAGATATAAAATTTAATAATATTAGCATAATTGGCAAGTCTACAACACCGCGCTTCACTTGTTAGCTGTTAGGACTTGATAACCTTGACCAAATTTTAAGGGCCATTAGTAAAAGTTACTTAAGCTTTGAGAATTAAAAATTATATTGTGTATGGGCACGATTACAGACACCGATGTTAAAAATCTAACGCAAGTACTTATCTACTTAGTCAGGTTAAGTATAATCAAATTGGTACGTAGTAAAATTTTGTTAGAGAAAGTTTAATTAAAACATAACGTATATTCAAATTTTTCTTTAAAATATATTTTTAAAGTGACAATCATATGAAAATCTGTTACATAATTTAATAGGGGTACAAACTAACAACAGTGTATGGCTAGTAATAGACAATTTTTTGTTTTTTGGCTACACCGTTATGCAGAAATTGCACAGGGTTACTGTTCATGCGAATATTAAATATGAATTTAAATGTTATCATACATAAATTCTCTTCAATTTACAACTTCTAACTACAGGGATCGCATTACCATACTACTCAGAACAAACATCGTATGTATAGGGAGTTTAATTTGTTTTTCGACGAAGTTTTCTACTTCTTGAAGGAAATATGTTGTAACATACTTTATAAGAGAATAATGAAACTAAATGTTTTTCAGCATTATGGAAATATTCTTAACGAATTCTTTATAATCAACCCATCCGTATCGTGAAGCGACGCGAAAAAGATCAATAACATAAGCAGTCTTTATATATAATAACTAATTGCATATTTGTTGCATTTGTAGAACAGTCTGTACACAAGTTTATGCGAAGTGAAGTTGTTGTCGGCAGGTCCCATGCTAATTCCGCTTCAACTACTAGAGCTTACCTTTATAATATACTATTTCTGAGTTGAAATTCATCACAGACATCACTGTTGGCACTAGTTTTTCATCGGGAAAACTTGTTTTATTTGTCAAGCTTAGACTCAATGAAGAACATTTGTCTATTAATTAAAAAACTATTTTTTTTTCATACAGTAATCACTTATTTTACTTTGCAACTGATTATTACTCCACAACGGGAAAAGAGGGCCGTTATAAGTTTCAAGCATGTCCCTGCGGCATCGTAGTTCCTAACCGAATTGTCCGATTTTGATGCGCTTTTTTTGTTTGAAACTGTTAACGAGCTAAGCCTTAACTATATTTCTTGTGCTAGGTGATAATTAAAATATAATTAAAGGCATATTACGTATATCATACTTGAAATAATATTACATTAAAAAAACCAGGACAACAGTATTTTTGATGTCCTACCGCGATAACTGTGCCTCAGAATTTTCTATAGATAATTATCGTAAAAAACTTTATGGCCATACCTGTCTCCAAAACGACTAGAAAACAAAGTAAAGTTTTATGGAGTTATATAATGCTGTTTTCACAAGTAGGTGGTGGTTGTACTACTACGAAAATACTACACGATGATGTCACATCAAAACACGCGGCCACCGTCCGTCCGTAAACAAGGTTACATGAAGTTTATTTGTTATCATAACTTGCGGTTAAAGATGGGATAAGAGAGAGACCCATCCGAACTATATATATATATATATATGACTGCTGTAGGCAGGCTAACAACTTCAATATTAAACATTTAAGCTTCACCTATCTCTAAGAGAGGCTAATGATCGTCTGTAGAAATACAATTAAATGAATGAAACCCAAGTGTTTGATTGTAATAAGATAATAGTATTTTTAAATGCATCTGACAATATATAGGCTACTTATTACGGAATCAAAATATATAAACTTTTAGTCTCTCTGGTTGTTCCGACTATTTTCGGAAACGACTGGACATACATTTAAATGAAAATTATATCATTTTGACGTGTTTGTCTGTCGCATTGTAGGTACGTTTGAGACACATTGGCTAATTTCGATACGGCTTTGTTTGTTTGAAAGCAGACTCCATCAAGATTATTCTTAGTAAATAAATAGTGTATTAGGGAAAGTTTATTTTTTATTCATAATGATGTATAAATACAACTAATACGATAGGAATCATTGAATACTTTTAGTCTAATATAAAACTTAATTCATCATACAAAACAACAGATAAAAGATAGTATATAGAAACTTTACAGTCGTTTTTTCTCTGCTACAATTACCATAGTTCAATTAACGAATTCATACTGCGACCTCGCCCGCCTACACTATGTTACATCTATTACTCCGGCTCTATGGCTGATCCAGCTGTGACGTCACATGGCCATCGTGTGACATATTGCTGAGATGTTTGCGAGGCCATGTTGTGTAAACAAACACCATCGTAGAAGATATACTTGTTTAATAAAATAACATGTTGCTGGTGTACGCCCAGTGGTCCAGGCTTGGACACTACTTTAGTGCATTTTGTAAAAGCGTAATGATTGCAAATTTTTGACTCTATTTTTATTCCTGCTCTGCATTATAAGTTAAATCTACGCAGATCTATAACAAAATTTATCACAGACCTAAAAACTGTATTTATCATCTAGAGCACTTAATGTAAATTTTATTTCATATTTAATTTAAACAGCTTTTTAATGTCTTATTGCCTCCCATTACTGTAACCTTGTTTGTCGAACATAAATTTTACCTTATTTAAAATTATTTGCAGAATAATAAATGCATCTTATAAATTGCAAAACGCTTCTTCTACCTGCCTCGTGTGTTATGGCGGTGTTTCTGCGTCTATTATCAGTGATATGGTAGCTGTTAACCCAGTTGTATAATTCGCCACGCTACCATGCGGTAGTGTTGATTACAACTTAGCAAAAGTTTAAATCGAACAAACCTCTGATACAAACCGTACTTATAAATAGTTGAGCGGGACCTATTCTCGGAAATGAACCTTTACAAAAAAATTACGTGAACCTCAATTGTGAACATAAAATAAAAAGTTAAGCGGACATCGATGTCATGTAAAACAAAAACTCATCTTGAATCACGTTGAACAGGATAAAATAAAATATGCGATACACCTATAAGACGGGTTTTTCTTGCAAGTAAATTTAATATGATCACAAGGTATTGAAGGTGAAGGATAAAAATTAATTGACAGTAATTTCAGTTAATTCTAAGTTTGTTTACAGATAAACCAATGTCTGCATTGCTAGTAGAATAAAAACTTATAAGGAAATGAAAATGTGTATAAATTAGATTTATTATACCTAAAAATTCACAACTATTTCTTATTACACTAATTAGTGATGGGTCCGCATGGATGCAACTTTTCGTGAAGAACGACTCGATTACAGATTCTTTAACTTTTTTATTTTTCAAACCTTCCTCATTACTTTATCTAATATATTCATAGTAAAATTGCACGACATGCGTACACCTTAATTGTTATTTAGAATTGACTGAAGAAATCAATGCTATTATCAGTATTATTAGGGGATCGCGAGTTCGATTTTTACATAGGAATAAGTATCTCTTTTTTTGTTAATTTTGAGACATTACCAATTTTTTTTTTTAACTAATTAATTTCCATTCTTGAACATTCGAAATATGTATACGTTAAACTGGGGTGAGACAGGCAATACATACCTTATGTCACATAGAGGTGTTATTTCTCACGTTACTTGCAATTAATTTAAATATAATGACATGTAATGACAGTATAATGGAAGGTTAGTAATCATTTTGGAATCATCTAACAGGTTACTGAGACAAACATGGCAACAAATATAATATTAGATACATATAAGTAGCTGTTTGTGTAATAAAATGTTTTATATAGCTCAATATTTTGTATTGAGAATACTATAAAACTCAACTTTGTAATATGTCCTTTAATAATGTATCTTGTAATTCAGCCTGTAGTGAAATAGACATATTTTTGTGTTTAATTATAATTTTAAAAGTTAGCCCCAGTACTCAAACAGTGGTTCTCCTCAGGTAATAAAGCTAACGCACCTACTAATTTGCTAACAACAAAAGAAATATATTTAAAATAAATTAATGTTTTTCTGTTTAATAATTACTTAATTTCAAAATATCTAAATTTATTCTATATTTCTATACCGTTTAACGCTATTTACTCTTTAATTTAAGAAATAAAATGGTTAAGTGTTGGGTTATGTATAATAGAAAACATAATTTAAGAATTAAAAATATATATATTTCAAAAAATTATTACATACGAAACAACTTAAGACTAGTTTTGACTTACACAAATTTCATATAAAAATAACTTACGCATAACTCAGTGATGTAATAACTTAAAATTAACATAAAACATATTATATAAATTTTTTGCATGCAAAAAAACTAAAAAATGGATATATATTTTGTACACATACTTTTCTTTGGTACTTGGTAAGAACCGTATTATGGCGTTTAAATTGTTCTGAAAAGACCGTGAAAGCCTTAGCATGGGTGAAGCAACTACACAAAAAAATTCATCTAATATAATAATAGATAAAAATAAGTCAGTTTATATAAAAATAAAGCTATGCTATGTCCACAAGAAACATCGCAAAACCCACTTATAAGTTTTTAATAACATTTCATATATTTTAAATAACAATTTAAAAATGACAAGTTTATATTAAATTAAATAATTATATTATTTAGAAATCGCATAAGGACGGAGTTATGTAAATTATACGAACACATGTCGAATTTAGGACGTGCCCAAAATACGAACGCGGATTGTGAAAGCCTATATTGCGTAAATACACAAAGATGTTTGTTGAATAGCCAATTCTAGCCTATACGATAACTTTGAGGCCACACTACGCTCGGCCTCCGCGAGCAGTCGCCCATGGACAAATACCACGCTTGTGTAATTCCAACATATAATTGTCAATTTTATTAGATATACGACCTCATTTAAAATGCATTGATTAATATCTAATATATAAAATTCTCGTGTCACGGTGTTCGAACTTGAACTCCTCCAAAACGGCTCGACCGAACCTTATGAA
>JAOSYY010000004.1:3523110-3540598 GCA_025727935.1 Hebomoia glaucippe
ACCCCCAATTTTCACCCCTCTACAGTCAACCCCTATTATTATGTGGCAAAACGACGTTTGCGGGGTCAGCTAGTTTTGATATAAAAAAAGTTGAAATAGTAAGTGAGGTCACATCTGAGTCAGGTCATGAATCAGTTTCTAAGGAGGAAGGAGTTTATTAAACCCACTCAGTACTACATCGAGTGGCCTATAACCTGAGAGATTAACCCTAATATCTAAAAGTGACAATTAAATTAGTAGCTTGGGAATCTTGGCAAACTTTGTGTACCCCACCACACCTTATCCCCTCTTCATAGCTGCCTTATAAACGCAAAAACAATTAGCATTTAAGGTAAAGATTTTTTTTGAAAAGATACAAGTAAAAGCTGCTTATACTTCAAACCGGATGTAAACAAGCCTTAAAAATTTAATATAGGATTTTCTTTCGTAAAAGATTGAGTTGGATACACAATGTCATAATATTTGTCTTACGAGATCTTTTCTTTACATAAAAAGATGAAAAGTTTTATGAAATTGTATAGAATTATATAAAGTTCAATGAAAATTTCTATTAGAAATATCTGAACACAAATATAAGACTAATAAATTATTTTAAAGTTACAATTTTTAATGCTATTTAAGCTAATTTAAGAGACAAAAGAGATTTTTTAATAATGGCCAATATCTTAAAAATAATAATAATACTTTATTTTAAATATGGTAACATAAATGTTTGGAATGTCTTAAACTAATAGGGAATAAAGATTTCGAGTATTCCTTAATCAAGGAAACGAACTTTAATCCCGAGAAAGGCCGTGAAAGAGCCGGTTTCCAAACGGAAAAGCTTCAGGCTCGGCTCGACTCGAATAATCGGTGGAAATATTTTAACTATATAGAGAATTCGGCTTAACTAATGTCTGAGCTAACTGAGGTATATATAAATGAGTAATTGTAATCTTGAGACGAATATTGTTAACTATATACCAATCCATATTATAATGTTAATTAGCAGTGTGGTTTATGTTTTAAGTTCTTATTAAAACATCTTTAAAGCAAGTGATACCCATCACTATATTGCACCAGCATTATGGATCATAATTAAACACACACATTGTTACATTGAAACTAGTTTTATGGCACGTCACAAAAATGTCAACCATAATGACTGTAATTACCTATATAGTTGTTCATAGCTATATCCACAATCTTGGCTCTGTGCACGTCCGTGGTCTGTTGTTGGCCCATTTATATACACCTCGCGTCGACACGACCCCATGCCTAACACTCTGTCTCTCCTTCCTTCCTCTCTGGCAAATAATGTTCTACCTCTCGTAGCGACTTAAAAAGCCTCCAGGCTAGAATGACTCCAGCTATTTCCACCAAAGATATCAAAAGTGATGCTCCCGCAACTGATGAGCTGATGATCTTCGTATATACTGCAGCTACCTTAGCACATCCCAATCTTTCATTCGCTTCTTTATCAGTGAACTCACATGTAGCCCTATAATAACTGTCCTGGCAACAGGTAAGGGGCAAGTCATTCCTCCAACTCCTGTAATCACGAGCATCGTTAGCCCCGCAGCATCGCAATTTCCTCTCAATTCTTCCAAACGCCTTAAACACATCAGGGTTGGACTGCGAATTATAGTATCCATCGTACACTGTGTCCTTAATAAACCTGTCCGTATGCTCTCCATCAACGTACACGAAAATCAGAGTTGCTGCAATAGCTTGTCCCAGGATGATCAGGATGAGGAAGAGGCCGTATACACCAAGTAAGCCTCTGCTCTCCTTGTTGGCACCGCACCATCCGCAGAAGGCTACCATCATGACGAATAGGCCGAGTAATATGAAGAGCCATGGTGCAACTTGAGGCCAGTATACTCTATAGTCCAACAAATAGTGGTTGCTGTTACGCAACGATACGAATTCGGAGAGTTGCACAAAGAACCAAATGCCGGTGGCCGCGGTAACTAGACCAAACACTGCGTATAACACATTCACGACATATAACACACCCTTTATCATTTCTTCTTTACCCATGGTGACGTGCGACACGTTTCGTTGTTCGTAACTAAATGAGAAGCGATGCAATGAAGCGAGGTATTTTATAAACTCGTGCGCACCTAGATTGGCGCTTAGATTGCATCCGTTTATAGGAGCCGACACGACGTCTGATTCACGCGTTATTTGTGCAATTATGATTAAGTTAATTATATTATTAGTTAAATATATTTAAATGGGATTGTGTTATTAGGAAACAGTTTATTATTAGAATATTAAATTGCGTATACTTAAATGCAATAATTCTATCTCATTAATAAAATTATTTCATGAAATGCATTTCTTAAATCTAAATAAAATATGTTTAAAAATTGTACAGAGACAATTCTGAAACAATAACTAACTAACCACGTTGAAACACTTTTCAATTATCAAAAATTATTAACAGGTATAATAAAAGTGGTAAAGATTTTTACCTTCGTAGTTTATCTGATCGTATCTTTTATTTTTTACTCGTTCCTTAGATAATCTTTTCCAAATCTATGTAAAATTATTTATGATTGCCATTGTGACGTGACATTTGCTTGATATGTGATACGACAATACTCTGAAGACCCATAATTCTTTTTTTTATAAGACCTGGTAATTTATAAAATGTATTGCCTATACTTCGTCACAATTTAAAGGTCAAGAGTACGTTGATAATTTATTAAGGAAATGATTTCATTAGATTATAGCCAGTTACAATAAACCGTAAACTATCGCGTTCTATAAAGGCTTGCACACCCGTAGTACCCGCGTGTCGGATCCGTATCGTCAAGTATAAATCTATGACATACAGTACGTGATTTTCCTGGCATAGCTTAAGACACGATGGCATACTTAATGCAGGTAGCTCGCAAGGTTGCGTCATGAAGGCCATAAGCGAAAGTGATGATATTTCTTGACCAAATATTTTTTTGGAATGTCTACTTCTATTGATTTTGGTCGAAGGTTATGCAAGTAATAGACATTTTTGCCTCTTACTTATTTCGTGACAAATATTGTAATTATATGTGTTTCAGCGATAAATCTCTTCAATTTCATTGAATATATTAGCAAATGTATTAACTGAATTCATAATATAATAAGAAAAACCTAATGATTGCAAAATTGACATATTCGATAATAATTTTTTAAAATTATAATATGAATGATAAATATAATATACATTTTTTAGATATCGTATGTAATAAATAATAATCTTAATACCTTGCATTTGTGGATATAAAAAATAACTACCCTTAACTTGATACACATCCGGACAACATATTTTTAAATGTATGCACATAAGATATATTAAAATATCAATACTTAGTAAAAAATAGATTTTAACATATCTAAAAGTCAAATTCAAATTCTAAATAACGATATAGATTCCTTTTATCGGCCTTTGCCTAGAGGAGTATTATATTTATTACCGGACTTATATTTCTAAAACGTTAGTTAAAAAGATCTTATCAAAATTAAAAAGAATTTAGTTAACTTTCGATTACAACAACTACATTAGTTTACTTAATTAGGTTTTAATACATTTCACAATTAGTAATAGCGTGGTCAGTGAAAATTGATAAACATTAAGATAACAAGGTTTTTCTCAATTTACAGTTATTCAGAGATAATTTTTACAGGTAAAACATAAGTTGTGACTGACATACAGTTTTCAACAATCGTTTTCGCAAAACTTTGAAAGGTACTGAAATATCTAATGTATTTAAAAAGACACGTAGGAAATAGACATATAAATGTCTCTGTTAAAAGATAACCAGAGATACAAACTCTGGAGTCTGGAGGAAATTAATTTTCAATTACAAAGCAACGCAATCTATCTCAGTTAAGTGACACTGCAGTATGCATGTAATAATATTACCTTCACTTATTATTAATAAAAATAAAATCAAAATTTTGGAAGTCAATCTTAACAAATGTTTGTGTCAACATGACACTTATATTATGTAGTTTGGTACACAATATAATTAATTGGTACTTGTGAATGAATCATGAAGTTAGAAGATTTTTTTTAAAGTACTAGTATATAATTTGGTAGATTTTTCATCTGTACACAGAATATTTTAGATATATCTATGAGCAATCGATCTTCATAAGTTCTCATACGATAAACCTTCTAACGTTGTAGTTGGACTATAGATGTAGGGTACTTCGAATGTACTGCTTGAAAATACATTACGAAACGAAAAGTTTACATTGTAAAAAAAAATGTTGCGCAGTTATCTAATATATGGTAATATATGTGACAGCGGTTCTTGTATGTAGGTTGTGTACACGTTTAGTCGAATAAATTCAGACAACACAGTTTAAATTTTTAATTTAAATTAACTTTTCAGCGGGGTCGTTGATCTAGTTGAACTTATGGAATATTGAGAAGTCATATCATTTCATGTCTTTTATTCCACACCGGCGGTGTTCCGTGGTTTTGTCCGCGTCCATTTTATACATTTTAAGACTTACATAACGCTGATGACAACAACAAACCTTACATTATTAGTTATCTCCCAGTCAAAATCTCGTGAAAATGTGTCGTTGTTCTCAAAATCTGTCAGAAAAATTATGTTTTTTTTTTCAATCATATTCTTTCTTAGCATGTGACACAAATATATACGCGTGTACTCCATTCATTGTCTTTTTTCAGATAAGCAGTCAAAAATCTTGATTGTAATACAATCATTTTAATTTATTATCCAGGGATTAGTACTTGTGTCCTCTGGTGTTAAACCCAAACCAACACAGATCTACAAATTAGTTATAGTTAAGCATAATTTGGCTCAAGCGAGCAAGTGGCAGACAATGAGGAAGTCAGCTACGAGCGACAATTGGAAGACGCAATTATGACAAGTGTCTGTGAATCCGAGATGCATTGCCAACGTTGAATGTACCAGATATATATTTAGATAGTAGTATGTTAGACATCGACGCGCGCTTACTTGATAATTGATATCTAAGCACCATAAATTATGATTGGCTATCGATAATTATATTCATATTCAAAATCTTAGATTGAAAGCGCCACCCGAAAACATCAGGGCACCTCTATAAAAAAATTATTTTCACACAAGTATAATTCTTAAAAATGTATAGTCGAATAGAAGGTAAAAAAATTATACTTTACTAGTTACGACATACATTCACGATCAAGAAAAATAATTAATTTAATATGGTCCATAATACCTACTTGAATAAAACAGGTAATAACCGTATGTGCGTCAAAATTCATCCAAATCATATACGGTTGTGCGTAATTGAACAAACAGAAACCTTAACATTTGTAGTATTAGATAACTATTACTTCTTACTAATTTAATGTTATGTCTATTAGATAACTATATTATAAAAAAATCTAATATAAAAATTCTCGTGTAACGGTATTGTAATTAATCTCCTCGGAAATGGCTCGACAAAGTTTCTTGAAATTTTGTGTACATATCGGTTAGGTATGCGCATCAGACAAAATCTACTTTTCCACATTTTTTTTTAGACATTCTTTTTGTTTTTATTTTTCTATAATACAGCACACAAAACATACAACCCCAATTTTTCACCCGTCTACAGTCAACCTTTATTTTTTAAAAGCGATATATTTATGTGGCAAAACGACCTTTGTAGAGTCAGCTAATTTTAATATAAAAGAATGGAAATTGAATCCGTCAATTTATTCAAAGTTTTACAAATAGTATTCTATACAGAATAAAGCGCATAGTTCGACGATGTATATGCATAATAAATCAGAATAAAGCGAGTGCTTTTAAATTTGATTAATTTATACAAACCTGATTGTAGGCGATAAGAAAAGAGCAATCGAACACAAACAGTAATTTTAATTGTTTTGCCTGTATGGATTAAAATTATCCCGAAGCCCAATACAGGTACTCTTTGTTTAATTGTATTAAGGGATATTTAAAGAACACATCATAAACTATTGATAAAATATTATTTAATATAAATTCATGCATAACAATTGAAGGCAATTCGTCCAGCTCTTTTTAAAAAATTTCTTCAAATTTCAACTATAACTTCGGTGATTCGTTTAGCCAATCATAATAAACAAAAATAAATCTGTTTATACAATGTACTAAGATTGTACTTCATATACCTATGTTTACAATGTACATAAGTTGTACCTAGGTGTATATAACAAACCATTGTTGTCGCAAATGGATGTGCTATTAAATACAATCATTTGTATGCAACGCATTATTTTGTGTTTCATTCGAAAGTTATTGTATAAATTATAATCAATCATTATTTAATGATTATTGATTCATTAATACGAATTTACATATTTATAATTATACTAAATGACAACTTATTCAAAATTGTCATTTAGATTTGATTTCCATTTATGAACTTTTTTTATTATTTTGTCGTGAATAGCAAGACGATGTAGTAGGGATGGTAGAGAGAAACAATATATATTAAATAAAATTATTTATTATACTATGGTACCATAATATCATTAGTTATTCACAATATCGCGTACTATTACAAAGAAACTTAAACATTAAATGTTCTAAATTATACAAAATATAAAAATAGCACACCACTTATTCTTATATAAATATTAGAACTAAATACTTATATATACTTAACTTTATACACTAGAGTCTTACATTTAAATAGAATGTATAATAATATTGTTGACATAACATTTTAAAGCATAGTTATTCGTGTAAATGCTAAAACGTGCAGTCTTGAAGAATTGGTCCAGGTTTGGTCACTCACCAAACTTAAATAAAATTTATTTTTTTACATACATAGATTTTACTTTTTTTAATCTTAGAAATACAGAAATACTTAGACGGAACATGTATCTACAATAAAGCATAGAAACCAGTCGTTAATTAGGTATCCAAAATAAAATTAATAAAAACTTGAAAAGGTAAATAAATTGCTTTGTATAAAACACTGCTCAAATGTTGAATTTAAAAATTAACATATACTTAGGTAACAAACCTATGTCAAGATCACATTATTGAAGGTACATAAAACATGATGTCATTCCAACTCACAAAGATGAACGTAATTTTTTATGACTTGGCCAAAACGCGATTTCAAATGAATATTTTTCTAAAAAAAAACATTAAGAAATCTTCAAAACAAAAATATAAAAAATATCATACTTGGTAAAATGCTTAAAAAAATCTTTGGCCAAGTTTGTACTTACAGCAGAAAAGCCTTGACACGTCTTACAATAAAACCTTTTTGCTCTCTGACTCATTCTTCAATGCTTGCACCCTTCGCTTCTTTGCTATTGATTTAGACAGAGCTACCGCGACTCCGAGACTAATCATACCGATGATTGCCGTGAAAATGGTAGCTCCCGAGAGCACTTTGATGGCTATCCTTGCGTACTGCGCAGCTACCGTTGAGCATCCGTGCCTCTCATTCGCCAGCTTATTCGTAAACTCGCACTCAATCGTGTACGCATCCAAAAACCCGTGGTAATAGGTATCACAGCATGACATCGGGAACTCATTTTTCCAATTCTTGTAATCCCTTGGACTATCAGCGCCACAACAATGCAATTTCCTTTCGATAACACCAAAGGATGTCGCTACATCATTATCTGTTTTCGTTTGGAAGTAAACGTCCCAAACCGTATCCTTTACAAAATCATCAGTCGATTTATTATCCGCGAACACTAGCGCCACTATGGCGGCTGCAATTAAACATATAATTGCTATCGCCTGCGCCGTCACGAACACTGTAATCAAACCGCGACTTTTCTTGTGTGCACTGGAAAATCCACAGGCAGATACACCGATTACGAGTAACGCCACGATGAAGAACAGCCATGGTACCGCTTGTGGCCAATAAACCGTATAATCCAGTAAATAATGGTTGCTATTACGCAACGACGTGAACTCGTTCACTTGACAGAAGAACCAAATGGACGCGGCTGCGATGGCCAAGCCCAGTATTGCGTAAATCGTGTTTAAAACGTAAAGGGATACTTTAGATATGCCATAAGCAGCCATGGTGCGTGCGTAGCGTGCGACTTCGCTCGCGTTCGAAATGAAATGGCGTTTGCTCGACGGAGGCGCATAATATATAAACTTACATTGAATCAAGGTTGTGTGATTCATAAGGATTATAGAATCGATTACATGGCTCCTACAATTCGTTGTTAATATCTTCTCGTATTGTGTATATAAAAACGTATTCATTGATGGTATTAGTTTTATTCGTAAGTTGTAAATATCTTTAATCAAGTAGTTCGTGTTTCCTAAGATTCATACCAAGCGGTCACTTGTAACTACTAAAGAGATCTTAGAAATCTCATGTCGGAATGAAACTTTATATATATATTTGTTTACTATGGACGATGATGATCTAACATGATAACTGATAATAGAACCAGGGGCTAAAGCGTTTCTTAATTCTTTTCAAGTACATGTATAATTTTCATTTTTAGCTTTTCTTTTAATTGAATTCCGAGATTTTTAATCGGAAGTTGTGAATAATAAAATATTCATATATATTTCCTTAATTTAATAGATGCATGACGTATTCATATAATTAACGAATTGCGTATATACGAGTATCGATCAAACGAGTTCCCGTATCTCCTAGAGTGAAGCACTGATTCACATAATATGTTGTTTACGAGATACATTAATCATTAACCACTCGCCACCAGATTTTATGTGTCACTCCGCTCTTTGTTCTCAGAAATTAGAAAAAGGAACTTTATTAAAATATTAAATCCTGTGGTACACTAACATACATCAATTAAGAAATTCACGTGGAATAAAAAAGCAGTAAGAAAACGTTTTTGTGATGCGGCTGATTACCTAAGACTAATCAGTAAAATAAGCACAGTAACTGACTATGCGCCTTTGTTAGACAAAAATATATACGAGTATTTATTTAGACAAGATAATAATATACATGTACATCACTTTATGTTTATAAATTATAGCTTATGTATTATTCTGATATATAAACTATTGTATTGTAAAGTTTCATTAAAATCAATTCATTACTTTTAGCGCAAATGAGTAACAAACATCCATTAATCCATACAAACTGTTGCATTTATAATATTAGTGGGATTATAAATAATAATCTAACTTCACACCTGTAACTATAAGAAAGTCAAGGAAAAAATTAGAACTACGTGCATTAATATTTTATGTCGTATATTAATAAGTACTTAAGTACATATTTATATGTTATAATATAGGATGTATCAATATTTCAGTCGATTTCGACAGTGAAGTCCGTAGAAAAATCGGTTCCATGATTTAGTAGTGATTGCAGAAAGAAACACATAGAGTAAAGTGTATTTAGAGAAAAATGATAAATGATCGTTAGGTTTATCGTGTTTTCCTGTCTCTGAACTATTATGGCAGACGCTTTCACTTATGCAAATAACACCTGTCTAAAGATTCAACTCAACCGTACGAATAAGGCGTGACCGCATTACAAACACAAATATTAATTTATATGTATTTTATTACATCACGAACAATAAGAAAAATATTAGTTATTGCATTTGTTTTCAATTTCCTACATTTATGTCCAAAATAATTAAACAATGATGACAGTAGTATCAGTAAGATGTTTTGGTGTTGTAATGGCGCTTTTAAATATGTAAGCGTTATAGAGATCCACAAAAAATTTAAAACAATAAACAACTTAGGGAAAAGCGATACAAAACTATGAGGCAACTACCTTATATGTTGCGTGTGTCATTCCCGGTAAATAATATAAGGCTCTAAAATATTGACGCATTACAAACAAGCTTACTCCTAGGAGTGCCCTGGGAGATCGAGACTGATATCATATTTGTTTATATAATGCAGTAACTAAGTTCCTCTTGTTTAGGCAAAGTGGAGTGCGATTGTTCCTATATTGTATATATCGGTTCCCTGATTTAGTGGTAATTGCAGAACCATGTATGTAGACTGGAGCTGTACTCTTTAGAGAAAAAACAATCAATTATCGTTAGGCTTAACGTATTTCTATTTTTCTAAGCTATTGTGGCACACGCCAATCATTCATGTATTTAAACGTCCCTAAAAATCTGTTATTAGCTGTTTGACAGTTCATTGCGATAAGCTGAATTCCCATTAAAGGATAGTGTTAGCTCTTGGACAGTAGTAGTAGTATTGCACAATAGTCCAATAAGTGTTGTATTGGACTGTTATAGTGGTTAGATAAATTTTATTAATGGGACCGTAAGACTTTTTCACTTTTGAATAGTCGTAATTGGGACGGAACTTTTATGTTCCTTCCACCGTTTGCTTGAAAGTGATAATAACATCTTCATAGAATATCCTATTCCTCATTGTGAAGGCGAAAAACGGTTTGTTGCGTTTTACCACTGTTGAAGTAAATTAGATGGATTTTGGTACATACACTTATAACCCTGAAGATGATAACAGATTACATCCAATATAATTTGAAGTCATAGAATTTGCTAAACCAGCATTAAATTAATGTTGTAAATATTATTTTTCTTTTTCAAGTCAGGGTGATAAATATAGACGGCTATACTAAGATAGAAGGTGTCTTGACCAAAAGCCAAATAAAGGTCAAAGTAAGCATTTTATTACGGTAAGCCAAAAATACTAAGATTGTAACAAGTGGGAGGATATACTACAGGTAGTCATGCAAGACGACCTATTCGTATATAAAAATCTTACTATAAACGTAAAATGAATTTACTTATTAACTTATTATTCCTTTAACTAAATAAACACTGAGGTAAGTTCTTTATTAAATGTCACATATCAAGGTAAGCATGACTCTCATTTGATCGACAGGCAAATGTGTTACAAACAATTCAATTTTTGATTTCCTTTAAATAAATAACTACCAGACACACTACACTTATTTTATAGTAATATTATCATCTTAACCGTACTTGATTCCAATAGGAATTGCGCTATATACGCACCTTTAGAATTATAGATAACTACTTCGAAATTTTGAATGTTCAACTTTTCTTCAACCTCTATCAACTTTTCATCAGAAAACCACTCATGACTAGGCTTCACATCGACCCACATTACAACAGAGGTCTATTGATTTAGTAGAAAAACACCGTGTATTTCGGGTAATTTTATTAAAAATATTATTTTAAAAAGGAATCATTATTATTATGTGAATTCATATTAATTAATTAATATAACATAAACATAACTATAATTTATTATTACATTAAAATAAATGAATTTTTATTCGAACACGACAATTTTTTATTAATTATCCATACATATATAAGATGTTAATTTTCTCAATGAATCTGTATAATTCGAAGATGCGAGCTTGTCTTCATAGAACATGTATATATGCATACAGGTATACAGTTACAACGTAAACAATTAAATGTTTTTTCCAATTACAGTCAAGGCTTGCGCTGGTATTTATTTCATTTACCCAATTTATCACTGATGTTTTTAGATAAGGTTAAGGTCCTAAACTTGTGAATTACTTGTTTATTTTCTTGTAGCTGACGTGAAAAATCCTTTATAACTAACTATAAAGACTACGAGTATATGTTATATTAATATGACACTAATGCCATAATTAAAAATAAAATAAGTACAGAGTTTACGAATATAGATAGACACTAATAAAGTAAAACATTAAAATATGGTATACATACTTTTATCTTATTTAGAAGTCATAATTATTTTAAAAAAGTATTCGAAGAACAAGAATAATTTATTTTTAAACTACATATAGTATGGGAGGTCGTAAGGTAGGGAAAACAATCATTTTAAGTCGGGTAGTTTTTGGATATGCCTTCGGCCTCTATCTCCCGGGCAGGATAGGGACAATCTGGCAGCCGGTAGACGTTGCGTTAATTACTGCACGTCGCACATTTACACGTAAAATATAATTTTTTTCAAATAATTTTTAAAGAATTTTATATCTTTTATCAAAGTTTTCCAAAATACATACTTTTTTTACCAGGCTAGCCAACTTTAAAGATTTCTCAAAGACGTTGCAACTTCCCGTAGTAAGAATTCTTATAATATATATGTTAAACCAGCTTTTTTAGTCACGCTGACGTCATAAAACCAAAAGATTTATCTTGACATCGGGTTATCGCTGAATCGAAAAAAGGTTTATCCGAGATAGCTTTTACTGAAAACGTATTCACCATTGCTCTTTTTATTTTTTTCAATTCGTGCCATTCCTAAAATGATAAGCCACACCAAGTGTATTTCTCAATTTAAAAAAAAAATCTAAAACAGACAAAACCTCGGAATTTTAATTAACCTAAAAATTCTCTGGGGTTGCAATACACGTCTACAGAAAATACTTGTATTTAAATTTTTCTTTAAAATTCATAAATGTATATATATGTATTTGTTTGCCCACTAACACACACAAACTAGGCGATAAGATTTGGTAAAATTTAATAAGATAATTTTATAAGGCCAGTGTGACATATATTATTAAAAAAAAATAGTTTTAGAACAGTAGGTAGGTAGTATGTAAGAAGTGCGTCCTTGGTACCTAATTAAATATATTATGACACAGCTAACGATAGCATCTATAGGGTGTATTTCCCTTAATACGGCGGTTTTACCTAGAAATTGTGAGTCAGCCACACGCGTAGTGTAAGAATCGGCGAATGACCTCATCTCATTCTACGTTTAAGAATCAATGAACGACTGTTCCGGTTCTCATTTTAGTTGCCATGAATTAACCTTGGAGGACGTTGAGTTAGTTTTTATTCAATCGATTGCTTTATATCTCCAATTTATATAATTATCAGATATGCGTAAATATTTATCTATGATATATGTAAAGCTAAGTCATGATATTACTTGTTAATATTAAGTGTGGAATTCCTAATAAATTGTAAGTTCCAACCGGCCAATTACCATCATTTATATATTTATACTTAAAATCGAAAAGAGCTGTCCGCGTTTTACTTCAGCCCATGAATTTCCGAATACTCGAAATAAAAATAAATAAGACCGGCAGCAGAATGTCTTTAAATAATAACTGATATATATATTAGTACGACTAAGGTCTTAAGGTTCGCAACGCGACTTTTAGATCTCCTGGTCTTGGAGGTATGCATCGGCGACAGGAATAGCTTACTGTTAGTTGAACTGTAAACTCGTTTACCTTTATATACTATAAAAAAAGGTTACTTTGGTTAAAGTTTATTTAGAGAACTGAAAAAAGCTTCATTATCAAACAAGAAACGGTTTAAATAAATTTTAAAACAACTCATAATAATATTATTTAGCTCTTTGTCTAACCAATGCGGTTAGATAAGAGTTGTATTGTGGAATATTGTTATGAATGAATAATATTTTTACTACAATATCAAGCCGACAATACTAAAACACGTAAACCTTTATTTTTGTCACGAACTCAGGAATATTTAATTATTATATCAACAACGTATTTGACTGAATGAATATAAGGTAAACATTTTACGTTCAGATACTTTCGGTTAATAATTATTTTTAACTAAATATCTAGGTTTATGTACTGCTGTTGTATGTAGATAATATATTGGACTTCCCATTAAAATGAAAATGTAAACATTTTTAGTCTGATGAGAATTTAAAATTTTACGCTGGGCACTTATAATAATTTCGCGTAAATTCGTATTTTCAAAACAGTGCCTTACACGCAAAGCTTATCAATAAAATATAACTCTTGTGTAACTTAGGTATTTAAATTATTTACTTTATTTACATTAACATTTAGTAAGATGAGTAGTACCATGAGAACATAACCGACAGAACGCGGAATAGAATACCAGTACCTTTTGAATACAGTAAATTGTATACGTCAATTCGTTTGAAAGTATTTATCTCGTTAAGGTAGAATTAGTCACCCTCAGTCGCTTTGTTCCGCAAAACGTTATGACTTGACTATGCCCTTGCTACTACTCTATAATGCTTTAAATATAGTGCGTTAATAATGTATTATTATATAGTTTAATCTCTATAGTCATTCACATCAGTTTTATTATAGTTAGGTATAGTATCAAGCTCTGCACTATATATAGATAGAAATTATCATTTAGTTTCAACGATTAGTAGTAGATTGCTGACTTCCAAGTTCTTTTTACATTTTTGGCAGATAATAAGTTAACTTATTAAAAGCGTGTTAATAAAGACAATAGCGAACCTTAACTTAGTCCAATTACGTAAGGAAAAACGGCTAGATCACAGAAGAAATGCGAAATGCAATTATTATTTAAATTTATTATTATTATTATTAAGATTTTACATTACATAACTGCTAATTAAATTCCAAAAATATAATTAAATGAGCACCTAAATAAGCGATACAAGGCTGAAAATTACGAACACACAATGTAATTAAAGTCCACACTTAAGAAGAAAGTTATTTATTAAATTGTTTAAATCACGAAAGCCGATCGATATTTGCGTAAGAATCTTATGATAGACATATATTATATAGGGAAGCGAGACACCAAATAACCAATATCCTTATTTTGAGTATAATATCACAAATTTTTGTATTTGTCATATAAAATTACATTACACAATTAGAAAATATAATATTAACATGTTAGATCAGGAATCCAGACTTCCGATTTTTCTAAGTGTACAAAAATGTACCCTTAGAGCCGGCATTTAATTAAAAATCGATTCATTTGCGTGCTATAAGTAATAACAACACCGACCCCTTGTTAACATCGTGCAATTACTGCGCCATTTGAATTCGGGGTACGTCAAGGTTTTATTAGCTTTTAAATTGGGGTTACTATGCATAGTACATAGTCAGCCAAACTTCGCTTGTATTAGATACGATTATTTTTATTTTTATGTAAAATTACGTATTACAAGAATGACAAGTATTTTCTATATATTTTTTTTAGTATATCATAATTATATACACATTCGGATTCAGATCATTACAGATCATAACATCATAGATTACGATTTGTGCCCTACGCTTTTAAAAATACAACAGAAAAATCTTATTTTTGTATATATTTCATAGGTTTCAAACTTAGTAGCTGTTTTAATGCAATACTAGTGAGCCACAGAAGCAGTTATTTGATTTTACAAAAGTTATTATAGAAGATAATAATATTCACAAACTAAATTATAGACTGAACACCACGCTGTCTTCATCAGCGATCTTCATTTTATACTTAATCAACTTTGAACGTGCACTGTCCTAATTAGCAAGCTGACTATATACTGCATATACATTATTAAATAGCGTTATATACAAAAACATATGGAGTAGATATTTATTTTAACAGTATACTGGAGTCCGCGGTTTCATTTTGTACTACATACTACGAACGTCCTTTGTACTTCGAACTTGACGGCTAGACCGATTTTTATGAATTTTTCTGCTTGATTGACTCAACGGTTGATTCAGTGTATTTCGGAGTATATTGTACAACTTAGACATGCTCAGTCAGTCAGATAAAATGATTATTATACATTTATAATACCCAGTGTCAAATATAACCAAGACTTTATGGAGTTGTTTGTTACTTTGTTACAATTATGGTATAACTTTTTTAAAATTATTGTTAGATATGTTCTAGAAATAACTATCCAATTTTCTTAGCAGCATAAATGAACCAAGTACAATTAATATTTTGTTTTGCAATTTAGGACACTGTTCAGCAATCCATTACAGCTTCATAATGGACATATTACAGCCACTTCAGCCACCCTTGAAGCACTTTACTCAATTAAAACGATCCAGCTTAGAAATAAGCCAGCTATAAGCCGAAGGATTCGCTTGATTTATATTGTGCCTTGCGTAAGGGAAAAAGGCTTGCCTTGATATTATATACTTGACAATAAAGACCTACTTCAATATAAGGGTTAGGTTAGGTTATATTAGGGGTAGTTTTGTTTGATTGAATTTAATTCATTGATTGCTAGGTAACACAGCTAGTTAAAGGATTGATAAATTTATAACGCATTATCATAACGAAACATATTTCGTTATGATAATGCGTTATAAATATGTATATATAAATTTAGTTTATTCTTTAAGTTATAACTTAACATATTTTCAAAAAAAAATAATTCGTTTTTGTAGCAGAGATCAAATGCATAACTTTGAAAGGATAGCATAAATATGTATAAAAAAATTGTAAAGGTCACTCATATCTTCGTCTGCCATATTTTTAAGGCTGACTCATTTTTTTGAACATATTTTTTTTTATTTGTTACATGTACATTGCACTGCTGTAATTCAATGAGGGGAAACTGTAACTAAATTTATAAATACAACGTCTTTGTTTATTTGTTACACTTTCATACCTGACCTGATTAACCGAATATGATGAATATTACTGTCAATATAGAAGAGATCATAAAGGATTTGATTTGTCGGTTATAAAATCAATTAATTGCAATTTCATTGTTATATTTATATTTTATTCAATCTTAACTCATGTGTATATTAGGTATCCATAAATTTGACTAGCATTATGACTTTTTACTTGTTTCACGGATAATTTCAGATCTGGCTGTCTTATTAGACACTCCTTTAAACATAGTTGAACCAATTTGTTAACAGCTATAACGATAATAAATCTCAAACCGCCACATTTTAATTTATTACTTTTTATGTTTTGATTTCATTTACCTGCAATCAAACAAATGACGAAACGTCGACACGTGATCGTGGGAATGCACAGATTATTGTACATTTGTGATAACATAGGCTCAGCTGCTGTAGGAACTGGCCAATACATACAATAAGGTGACGTAAGCTAAGAATTAATATAATATTGCAAATACTAAAAGAAATAACCAGCAGTTCTGGTTTCGATCAGATTATAAAACAATATTTATGTAATAGATTTTCATAATTTTTCATAGTACGTAGATCAAAAGACTTTTTAATAATTTGTACCGCTATTTTGAAACAGACAATCTCTATTTATTCATATATGAAACTAAAATTCACTTCTATTAGTAAAAAAACTTTTCTTAATCAGAATAATTTAGCGTTAGTATTCCAATGTCGACTATAATGAATTGTAACCTTAAAGAACTTTTTGCATGAGTTCTTCGACTAAATACATTGCAATAATTGTAATCTCTGGCACGTTTCACTATTGTTCCTGTTGACACAGCGCGCTCACACCTGCCTCGACACAATACTTTAACTGACTGCAGCGACATACTAATCATGTTCTTCCGGTTTTGTTGCTTGTCCCAAGTTCAGTTATAGATTGAGATTGAAAAAAACATAATTACTGAAATTATTCAACAATTTTCCTGAAATAAGTTGTCTATTTTAGATCAACACACTTTTCAAATAAAAAGTTATTTTAATTGTTTGATCGGCTTAAAAGCTACGGTTTTACAAACATACACTTATTATTTTATTGCTGCAGATTTTTAGCTTTTGTGTGAAAGATGTATTTAATTCGCTAACTTCACTAAGTTTTGACAGTCGTGTATATGTTCGATTAAATTCTACGATCTATTTCGAACCTTTCTCTTTAGCT
>JAOSYY010000004.1:3548938-3571141 GCA_025727935.1 Hebomoia glaucippe
CCAGAATATGTACGTTAATATTTACAGAATATTTGGAGGTTATCACTGAAGCGGTGCGCAAGCAAGGCGGAGAGGCGTGCTTGTCTAGCGTCGCTGAAGCGGTCACGCGAATGAGAGACATGCTCTACACAGCCGACGGCGCTGCTCAAGTATCAACTCTGTTTAAGTAAGTGAAATAATGCAAGTAGTCTTCGCGTAAATCTCAAAATTCAACTCAACGAGATATTTTGTAATACAAGGTACAAGTCTACATTCTTCACGCCTCATTTATAATAAACGCTTGTTTTTAAGTCATTATTCATATGCAAATTTTTATTTTCTACATTTAATATTGTATTATATTTTCTTCAGGGTCATACTTTAAAAAAAAATCCTATCGAATAGTCGAATTTAAACGCGTTTTTTACAGGTTCTCTATACAAATTAAATTAACTTAAATATTAAATTTTGAAGTTTTGTGATAGCATTTTATATATGTATATAATATTATTAAGAAAAAGGCCATTAAAACGCATAATGTACGAATTTTTATTTATTGTTCTTCTTGAGGACATATACATTGTATATCAAATTATATACTCTATAAGTAATAAATCGCGCATGTACCAATCCTTTAAGCACCATTTTCGTGGAGAGGGTGACTTTTTGGTATGTTGGAGTTAGAACATTTTTATATTCAACCACAAAATCTCTCTGCATCTGATATTTACAGCACTTGTGCCCCGCTACAGGCCAACGCCAGTTTGGATATGAGTACTTTCTTCTGGTATGGAATTACGGAGAACTTTGCGGAGCTAGTGCAATACGCAGGTCCAGGCGACATCGCTAGGGCGTGTCGCGTCCTAAACGACACCAATGAACGTGTGTTGCAAATCTAAATGTTTGACCAAAAATGTGGTATAGATATGAAAGACTCATCTTAATATTCTTCCATGACAGATGCACATGTTTCTCACTTGATGTGCATACATTAATATATGATTAAAATTTTCTAATTTTCTCGATCCTTAGCACTTTCTAAAAAGGATTATAAAACTTAATATAAGAATAAATTCATTCGGTAAACTAATTATGAATAATACAATGGAATTAGATACTAACTTCTATATTTAACTACCATTTAACATATATGTTGTTCCGAGTAGTAATAAATTATTTAAAGATATCTGATAACTTAATACACGAAATTTTTATATGGAATGAAATCTACAGCGAATCCTGTACAGCGACTGGCGAATTGGATCAACAATGTCACCGAAACTTGCATCGAACCTCGATACTCTGAAGTGGTAGCAAAGCATAGAAACGTTAGTTACGACGCATCTGAAACTACAAGTGAGACATTTATAAGCTACAATAGAGAACTAGGAAGTTGTTTAAAACAGTTTCACATAATATCCAAATATTAAATTATCATGTAACATATACATTCGAACGTAATTTTAAAACGATACTTAGAAATTGATTATAAGTTACCAAGGTCTGATTACATTATTTGTTATTTAAAAGATAAGCTAAATGATTTGTGTTAAAAATAATTTGCAAATTGAAGATTTATAAGGTTTTATACAAACAAACTGCCCTCTCCGCCTCTCTTTACCTTCCAAGCGACTGTCGTAATAATACAAAAGACCCTATAGATTTTTTAGTAAGTTCGGCAGAAGTAAATAGGTCGATGTTACAATATGTATGTACGAACATTGATGTATCGAGAGCACTCACTAATTGCTGTACAATGCATGTGTACGTAAGAGACACACTGTTAGCAAGGAAGAATATTGAAAAATATTTTGTAATCACATTCTCGTTTTTATCATTAATACTAGATCTCGGAGCTCGAAATACAATAATTATTTTTCATAAACTTATTGGGTGGCTTCGGAAACAAGACATAACTTATTATTCAATGGATTTTTGACTTATTTATTTTGATTTCAAGGACTTAAAAAGATGATATTAAGATTCCTCACGCACAAATAGTAAACTAATAAATCAATTACATGTTAGACAATGTGAGAATTGAAGCCACAACTTATCGGTTTGAACCGAAGCTATCGTACAATTAATGAACCCGTCAGAACTCTGTTCATCTCTCTGCGTCCTCTAGCCATAGTAGATTCTCACTATTGTTAGCGTAAAATTCGTGAAAAGTTATCCGATGTTTCACTACAAGTATTACTTATAAGCATACGTGTATATAAAGATCCGAAACAGTTCTTTCCTTTAACATAAAGTACATATATTCTAACAATCCATAATCGCAAATTTTCTTACACTTATCAATAACGATTGAAATACTCAAACATTATTGTTACAAGGCATGTGTGTAGTATGACGCGTGTCGCTGGCCTGCCTGTAGCTTGCAGTAATCCATCAGGCGCTCGTCTACACGCTACAATAAACTAGTGTCAGCGCACACACGCTACAGATGCACAGCTGGCAGGCAATTAGCATACGTCACGAACTGCGAGAGCATCGTGATCGTTTATATGAACATCATGTGTATGCATCCACCATTTGATTTATTTCAGTTAAATAGTACAGGGAATGTTCAATAGATAACAAGACAAGTTACGAGAAAGCTTTTCTCATTTCTCTCTTATCCAAGATCGTAATAACAATTCATATTAATTGACCAGCGTCAATAACCGTTTTTCGTCTATCAATTAGATAGTCATACAGTTAACACATCTGAAGTTGATATTTTTAGTCAAAGGTATAATCCTAAATAATGTTACCAATTTTAATCAATACAATTAGCTTAATTTTCAGAATAAGTTTTAATAAAATATTTTATTTATGTAAAAAGTATTTGTTGTATGTGTGCAGTGCGTCTATGGACTTATCAGACCTGCGTGGAGTACGGCTGGTACCAGACCACTAGTAGCTCCCGGCAACCTTTCCTATCCACCGTGCCTCTTGAATATTTCCACCAAATGTGCAAAGACTTCTTTTCTACCGAGTTAGTATTAAAGTTGTAATGTAACACCTACGTGGACGACCAAGTTCTGTTAATAGTTATAAAAAATATAAGTTTATTTCTCTTTAAAATCACGACATTTTCGTTATAACATCTTTGTAAACAAGAAACTTTAATTTGAACAATAAACAGAAATCAAACAAGTAATTAGTAATCTACGTACTGAGTTTTTGAAAGTCTACCTCTCCATACAACATTTTCTTAAATTATTGCAACAGTAATATCGAAATTCGCCATAACTAGTTCAGTGGTTTAACCTTGAAAACATGATAGAATAAATTTTATTGTATTCACAATTTATATAATTTGTTTGAATTCCAGTATAAATGAAGATTTGCTTCGTTTCGGTATAAGACGCACCAATATACTGTTCGGAGGTATGCAGCGCGTCGACCGTGTTGTATCGGTTGCAGGCAGTGGTGATCCGTGGTACCCGATGGGGCCAAACGTGAACCACAGCACTCCGTTGTCCCCAGTACATTTCTTGGAAGATATCTCGCATTGTAAAGCAATCGGGTAATTTATTTTATAACAGGTTTACTTTATGTTAGATACTTCCAGTTATTGGTGTCACACGACCAAGGACTTTAAAGTCGGCGACGCATCTCCTTGACCCCTGAACTAGGAAGTCCATGGAAGGCTGTAATAACTCATCATTAGGTGAAATGATAATAGAACCCATAGAATGGTCTGTATAAATACAATTGCAAATCACGACTCATCTCAATTTTAATCCCTAAAATTTTGTAAAGCATGAAAAAATAATTTAATGTTGTTTGTAGAATTACTGATACAGCAAATGACAAATTAGTTATGGTATGTATTGACTAAACAATTTTAAGCGATGGGATTGGATTATTTACATCTATATACGTATAAATTTATTCTATTAAATAATTGATTTATTAGAAGTTTAAAAGTATTTAATATCTTGAAGAAGAGTGTAACAGGCTCTCTTAAACTATTTATTTTGAAGTTTTAATCCTTGTCAATGATTAATAAGTTTTGCTTATGTCGATATTTGGTATGGTCAATTTGAAATACAATTATATGAATATATATGTAGTAGTGGTGTAATATAGTTAATTTTTAAAGTATATAATAGGTATAGTTCATGTTTTACCAAATAGTTACCCAAAATAATAAAAGAATTCAAAATAAAAAGTCAATAACGTAATGAGTTTCAATGAAATTGTGATTACTAGTTTTTACTAAATTACCGCTTGCAGGTCATTAGAGTCCAGTGAAACAGAAGAGCTGAGGCAAGTGAAGTTTTCAGTACTGGAGCACATGCGGTACCATATGACGGGCGAGCGAGGTGCACAAGCGGCTGCACCTTACCACTTTGTCACGCCTTTGGCAGCGTTCGCCTCTACCATATTATTGTTTATTATGTAATTTATTCATCAATGTAAGTGACGTTGTTGAATTTCACGACTACTATAATAAGAAATATGTCAACTAAAGGGCATCTCATATTTTGTTATCTACTGTTATTTAAATTACAGTAAAAAGCCACAAAACTGCTCAACCTTAAATATATAAACTCTGTGAAATTGTCGATAGTTGAAATAATTTTAAATTGATTACTGTTTTACGTAGTAACAATGTAACGCAACGTACGTGTAAGTAACGACGTAGTTAAATGCTGAACTATCACGAACTTGCTCTATTTCTTTTACATTATAGTTTTTTGTAGTTCCAAATAAAAGACAAAATAGATTATTGGTATTTTATTTATTGGTATCACTAAGTATATATAATTCATTTGTAACGTCGAAGCGCCTCCTGTGGTGCGTGTAGGCTATATATCAAGTACACAGATTATATTCAAAAGCTGAACCAATAAAATCATCTAAAATACGAAATGGAAACATTTAATAAATATATCAAAAACTAACAATATGAGGAATGATTAATATTGATTTCCTACACGACACCTTCGTAACCCGCGTAGATCGAACGACTCAACATCTTCCAATTCAGAATTAATAATTTGGAAAACTCCCGTCTTTTTTAAGTAATTATAGAAAACAAAATAGAGCAGATCACTCATTGGAGTATGTATGCTATTAAGCCGCTCTGTTATACGCGCAGACGAGAAGTTATGATGCGCTGCAGAACATATATCATTTTATTTTTAATTCGACATTTTGGACTAGCAATTGAAACGCGGGTTGCAGCACTTCACGGGCTTAACTGAAGATGGAGCAGTTTTGTATACCGGATTAAATTTAAATATACTTTAGATATTCCTCCCACCTATTTTGTATAATCGAAAAACTTCCAAATGTACTACTAATACAGTATGAAAATGTTAGATCCCTCGTAAATCGAGCCCGCGGCCCTTTCGGTTCATTGCATATTTAATTTTTTTACTATCACAAGAACGAACCCATTTAATAATCTTTTCGTTTTGCCTATATTTTGTAAATGAAGTTTGTTGGTAATCACTAGAATCAGACTTCATGCTTTTCACAAACTGAATAACTTAACTGACGCATTAGCTTCCAAGAATGTATCTAATCAATGTGCGCGTATGACAGTATTGATGGGAAGTAGCAAAATTCGCTTTTTGAATACTTGAAAGATGGTTTCAGGGTAATAGATGATAACAGTGGATGAATTCCAGTACATAACTGCACCTTTACGTACAGTAGGACGAATAAGTGATGGAAGTGTTGATTGAGGCTGACTGATGGCGACTGTGATTTCGATAAGATACTGCGCGCATTTGGGAGAACTAAGATAATACGACTGGTGTCGTGACCAGAATATATAATACGCGTTTACAAAATGTTTTATAAAAGCCCAATATGTATATAAAGCTCGTGCTAATGGCCTCGCGCACATCTTTGACATGTCGAAACCGATCTCTTTACCTAATATATTTATGATAATATAAATTATGAAAAGCATTGATTCCTATTTCAGTGAAATTAAATAGAATAAATCTACCATATTATTAATGTAAAGAAGCTTATGTATAGTATAATATAATTTAAAAAAAATTGCTAAAGGTTCGATAAATAACAAAAACAATCAATCATAACATTTATCACTTTACTAATTAGCAGAAAATACTTATGGACATTTAGGGTTATCTTAGTCGTACATTTATTCAGCAATATGTAAGTGAATTAATATTTTCAAACAAATTTTGGAGATATTCAAAGAATGTGCGCGAAAACCTGAAATAGTGACAAAATTGGATGGTTTTTGGTGTGAAACTAGCCTAAGGTACAAAACATAGTATTTCTCTTGTACGCATATCATACATATACATAATGTTACAACTACTGCTATCGTTATGTATACACTTATATATAATAACTATACGCTGTTTCATTTTAAATGTATATTTTAAAATACAACAAAAAACATTATGTTCATGTGGAGTCCAGGTCAATTTTTCTATAAGCAAGATGACAATTCTTAAATGCCCATCCTAAAGAATATATTTTGATTAAATTTCCCTGATTTCTTGTCCAGAATTTCTATTAAAGTAATACGAAACTTATGAAACATTGTAAGCGTCAATACAAATTGGAATTGGAAAAGAAATTGTATCTGTAAAATGAAACAGTCGTTAGTTTCGTACATCACATGAAAAATCGAAAAAACTCACAATAAATTTAGAAATTACAAGACCCACTTAAATTTTCTAAATGTTAAGCTTTTTGGATTTCTCATCGATGTTAGGACATTAGTATCAGAATATGGCATTAACAGGGTACTATCTCGTGGGCACTTTCACTTAACAACTACTGACGTAATGTTTATGGAATTACAGCCGCATTCGCATCCTTGAGGGGCTCCTTTGATACGCGACAAATATCCAGTGCAAACGGTAACTTGTACACAAGCTTTGAAATATACTCAAATAACAATAGAGTCCGTATAGATGTGACAAAGTATTAAATACGAAAGCTTAAATGACAAAAATTTCTATACGTATTAAATGATACATATATATGTCGAATTTTAACATTAAGCGTTATAGCATATTAAGAATATTTTGCTAGTAACTATGTTACTATTAAAAAATTTACTAGACATGAAAATAGCGAATATGAATTAATACACAATTTGAAAAAGCAATCTAGACTTTAAAGCCCCCTAAGATTAAATTGATTTTTCACTTTCATTAGATATTGTCCAATAATACTTTCCGATAGAAATATACAAGTGGCTGTGGAAATAAAAATATAAGAAGACATTTATTTACATTTTATAAGTTAAAAAGTTCGCGAGACACAAAATTGTAACGACTTTATCTATACAAATTTATTGATCACAACTTACGTATGGAATAAAATAAATTTAATACTAAATTTACTTACAGAAAGGGTAACAGAAATAAAAAAATATTACAAAATATACAATAATAAATCGATCAATTGATATCGGTTCGATCGATTCGTATCCCGTTGGGATGTTGGAGGAATTTTTGGCCGCGAGTTGGCGTTGTACAAAGTCAAAGACCAGCTTTTTGGTCGAAAGGTCAGTTTAGCGTGTGTCGTTCGCCTGTAGAGATCAGCCGCCGTTACTGGGTTGGTCCTGCAACAGCAAAGAGCTCCAATATAAGTATATTTTCGCGTCTACATTTTAAAGCAAAACAGTAAATTAATAAATTTGATTTTTTTAATAATACATTATTTCATTGATGCTAAAATAGGCCATAAATCTAAAATCTACCTGTATTGATTGGTCCACAATTTCATTAGGAAACGAGATCTCTTCCGCGATTTTTTTATCTGAAATGTAGTAAAAAATATTTTTAAAAGTTTCTCATTAAGAATTATAATTCATAATTTTAACTAGATGATAAATATGAACTTGAATAATAAAACTTTATTGTAAGAAATATTTATGTAAAGGCATATGGTATTTTTTATTTGTTACGTGACCACACAGTATAGTAGTATTAACATATTACACATAACTTAGTCTACTAATTTCTAGAATAATACACATTCTGATTTAATCCACTTAATCCATTAACCATCTATAGCTCAGGTTGTCGCTAAGGTGTTGATAATAACTAAGGCGAGGAATCATTATATTAATATACAAGAGCCGGTGCGTACCGTGCGCGAGTCGTTCAGCGCGCTCCGTGACAGCGGCGAGGCGCGCACGTAGCGCCAGTCGGTCGGCATGCATCGCGGGCAGCAATGTGAGCAATCGTGCCAGCGAAGCCTGCAATCCGCACGCTGGGCCCACCAGCCGACTCGCCAGCCTTGCACCACCGCACCGCGCCTCCTCGCCTACACACACACACACACATTGTAATATATATTTAATGTTTGTGATTTGTAAAAGTAGGAGTTTTGTAGACACAGACGTCCGTCGTTATAACACAGGCCTTAACAATTATGGCCAAATAAGGTATAAGTCTACCTGTGCTAATATGCATTTTGAACTTCTTTAAGATTTTCAAGCTATTCAACAGTAGTGACACAGTCCACGCCGCGTCATTTTTACTATAGTAAATCTGATAAATTTCTGTGATATTTGGTTGTAAAATAGAGCGGATCAAATGTAGGGCATTCATGAAATTTGTATTAATCTATGGTCGATGTATGAACAATGTCGATATAGCGATAAATACATGATTGACTCACCCATAACACTGTCGATCGTTGGTTCACGTAACTCATTGTCAACGTCCGTTAACAAGTCGTACGACGCGTCGAGCGACTGTGTCGCGAGCGTAACGTCCGCGAGTGATACTCGCGACATGTCACCCGCGCCGCCGTCCGGTAACATTGTCGAGTTGTCAGCCGAATCTGGAATATCCATTTGTATTCCACTATACTTATCGATGCATGCATGTCGAACGAAAGACAAGTTAGTGCATTATCTATATTACATGAATATTTCATGAAAGAATTCTATATATTGCATATGGGTGACAAAAGACGAAAAGTGTTTTACTTAGTTAACAAAATTAAATGTTACGCAAACCACTTTAATATACTTACAGAAACAACTAAATTTTATACTATTTAAAATTGATGAATATGAATTAAAACGAAACGCCTGTTAAGAAAAAATAGGGTACAAATCAAATCAATTGATGTCGTAAACAGTTTTCCCCATAACATATTGCAATTTTGTTTTGTTATTTTAGAATAGTTACAATAAGAAGTATGAAAGTATACCGTCAGTTCGCGAATGTGAGGTCGGCCTAAGTGTCCTATTCCTGCACGAGTCGCAACGGTCGCTGCGCGCGCGTATCGTAGCCGCTTCGCTGAGCGACAGCGCGCTGCTTAGCGCTTCCGTCAATTGATTTGCTGTAAGTTACCAAAGAGTTAAATGAAAATACAATATAGCTGTGCATTTCTCGACAAATATAATAACATCATCGTTGGCATAACGCTAACTAAAAATGAGTTAAGGTAAAACTTTGAAACCAATGCAATCACTTTTACTTATATACTTAAGTACTAAGGCATCAATAAACCGTAAAATTATTATGTATGTAAAGTAACCTTGCGCCTGCGCAGCCAGGAGCAATTGGTGTACATCAGGTTCACGCTCTACAGACACGTCGTGTGGGCGCAAATCACCGCATAAGTCTAAAAATAATATATATAATCCTTATTAAAAATTTCAAAATCAAAATAATTATTTACTAAATTAAATATCACTAAGGCAACTTAATAATGTTTTGTAGAAAGGAATCACAGAGTACAAAAATTAAAGGTTATTACTACTGAGAAGAACCGGAATAAGGATAAATTTATCTGGGTTGAAGGACCAATTAGGAATTGTAACATGGGCTCACCAAGCTTGTATTTCATTTAATTTATGTAATAAAATAAATATGAATTACTAACCGACTTGACCGAGCGTGTCAGCAATCGCCAACTCGGCCATATGGCTAAAGCTATCCGCAGGTACACCCAACAGCTCAGCCACGACCGCACTCTTGGCTTGCAACGCGCAAGATATCGCTTCGTCAAGCCTCCTTAGACGTTCTGTATACAATCAAATGGTGTTACAAATTTTTAAAACTCCATCAACGTACCGATATGGATTCATCACACTGCCAAGGTTTAACGACAATTAATAAGAATAAGATCGAATTGTATAATCAAATAATATAAGAACTTCTATATTACCTGTATGGGAAAGCACTCTCTGCGCGGTGAGCACGTCTTGCACGGGAGGCCGCACTGTGATGCCACCTTCTACAAGGCCGTCGCCTTCTTCCGCGTCTGCCGTATGAATCGTTATACGGCCCACGGTCGCGCGACGTCTGGCATTACAGTAATTATAATTTAGTTATAGTTACCATTTTTTTTTGTAATATTTAATGTATAAACATTAAATAGTACAAAAAAATTACAAAAAATATAAAAACAATGAAGAGTATGACGTAGTTCACCTACATTAAAAATTAATTTAAACGTTTTACTACAATCTCATTTTAACTTTAGACAGTTTAATTTCCTAAATGTATGAAAGTATAAAAAATAAAAAATGTATGAAAGTCAATATCTGCTTAGATAATTAAAACTTTTTTCAAGTCACTTTGCAAATTTTTTGTCAAACATAAGTGAATTGTCTCTACCTGTGTTTATCATCCCCGTCTTCTTTGTCAACGGAGACTGATCTACTCATTTGCTCGGTCTTTTCCTCTCGTTCCAGTGACGCCTTTTCTCTTTCCGGTTCGAGCGACGTCCTATCCTGGGTCTCTTTGTGTTTTTCCTTTAAATCTCGGTTGTCGCGGTCACTGTCGCACGCGTCATCAGGAGGCGCGCTTGATGTTGACTTCTCTGAGGCGTCCGACGGGTTACGAGATACGTTAATGCCTGTAAAATATTGTTTACCAAACTTAGTTTTGATTTTAATTGAATAAATGATATTTTTTTTCTCCTAGACATCGAAATCTTTTGGAAAATAAAGGTGTTTTTAAAGGCTAAATATACATTATAAAGTTGCTTTTTATGTGAAACATCAACAAAAGAGTGAATCCTGGACCGAAAAAATGTTAATTATTCAATATGAATTAGGAAATTCATAAATTGAAAACGAAAAAGGGGTAAATACTTTTTAGGGACATACTTGGTGGCTTTTCCGCTTTAAAACAGTGACAGAAGTTTAATAAGTGAGAACTTCCAATTACATTAGTCAAATTCTTTCACGATACCAACTTAATCTAACCTGAACTCATATAATTAATTATTTTAATCTTACCGGAGTCATCGGTCGATCTAGTGTGTTGGTGAGATGACGTGAGCGTAGGTTTAGTTTCAGCTAATCGGGATTCTTGGATTAACCTCACCCACCTAAAAAAGAGGGATAATGTAATATAAACTCAAAATACTTTAAGTATTAATTATTAATTATATACGTAAAACTATCAGTATCAGAAAATCAGTTGCAAATTAAATTCTTTAATATTATTATCAAGTGAATAGATTAATTATACTGAGTTTAAAGACACCTTCGTTTATTCAACCTCTCAAAGAGCTTGCGTATATTCTTCGATCGATATGAAATTTAATAAGCTACGTACGTGGAGTACTCGGCTGCCGTATTGGCGGAAAGCTCGTGCATCTGTATACCGTTGATGTTCATCAAGAAGAACGTGTTGCGCATAGCAGCATTCGGCCGGAACAGTACCTTATCCCTACGCAAAAAAACATGTTCAATATATTATTATATAGAATTCAAATCTCAATAAACTTATAGCGGCAAGCTTTTTCGTTACATTACAACATAATTATTAAAAGTTAAACAAATGAAACGGACCACTTAATAAGCGGTGACAGAAGGGTGTTCTGCGATGGCTGCGCTATCGGCTTCAGCAAGAATCGCTCCGCTTCACGCTGCAGCAGCACCAGGCTGTCCTCCAGCATCAGCGCCTGGCACACACAATCTCATTAAGATCGGCGAAAATCAATCAAAAACATTCTTTAATATATATTTACGTTTATATTCAAGAAAGAGGTTTAAGATCATTGACTTAGTTTGGTGCCACTTACAAGCACGCTCATCTTCTTAGTATCGGTGCGAACTAATAGTTCACCCTCCATTCGCAGCGAATGCTGAGGCAGTTCGAGCCGCCGCAACTCTTCCCATTCAGGTCCTACTGGCACGCGAACTTCCAGTTTACTTTGGATTGTTTTAAGCCTGAAAATAAAATACATAGATCATAAATAGACTTTATCTAATACTATTACCAAATTATAATATATTGAATTGAAATACATCGAAGTTCGGATCTCATAATATAAATTTCAAAATCTCACCTATGCTCGTTTTCAGCGGTCCGTATAGCAGTATCAACACTGTGCAACACCTCCTTGGCTGTGTGCAGCGCTTTTCGAAGTTGCGCTACGTCTTCTTCGTTCTCGGCATTCTCTTCACTCTGATCTTCTGTCACAGTCTTAAGGATTCCTTCTAGGAGCAGCTGGTATTTTGTTAACCTATGAAAAATCAAAAAGCATTGTTTAAATTGTAAATATAACTTAACATTTTTGTTGAAGTACTTTTTAACGTCTTTAGTAATGCAATAGTTTTGAACATTAAGAGATATTGTTTCATTCAAAAATAATGTTCGTCGTAGTTTCTCACCTCTGCCACACACAGGCCAAAAGATCACGTAACTGCAGGCGACCACATCGCGGTAGTTGTTCACGGCCCGCAAGGAATTGATGTAACTCTTTGTTCTTTCTCCGTCTTTCCCGTAAAGCCTCGAGCGCCATGCGCTGACCTCGGCAGAATCGCGAAAGACACGACGCGTAGCCAGATTCTCCCAACTAAAAATACATTACAAATTGATCATGGAACATTTTACTAACATATTTTAAATCGTTTAACGCCTTATATATATTTACAAAGAATTGAAAGATATTCTTTTATTATAAAAGTAAGTCTTAAAAACTGAGGCACTTGTGATATCTAGTTAAGTAACTACTATCAGGTGAAAACAACAGACATTTACCGTATTTAGCATGGCATCTGCGACGGGTCGTATTTGCACCACATGGTTGTGCGCCTCACTGCGTACCGCTCTCAACTCTGAGTACAGTCGCAAATGACGCTCTTTTACGCTGGGCAAGTTTGGAAACAAAGCTCGTAACTCCTCGGCTGGCAGGAGAGACGGTTGCCGCTCCAGAGGCTTGAGGAAGTCCCCGCCGAGGACTTTCAACCAGCGGACGTGTGAGCCTTCAGATACTATCAGTTCTGAAAAGAGTAGATTTATTGTGTTTCACAATGAGTTTAATCGTACTAGCTCTTTATATATCTAAATCTAATAAAATACTATATTGAAAAGCAAGCTTTTCCCCTATGAAGTCGTATACGTGTATCTTACCATGTATAACCTCCTGTCGTTTCCTTAGCCTCGCACAGAGCACTATGGTGTCCCTGACACCAGGCGGCAGGCTGTCGGACCACTGCGCCGCCAGCGGTTCTTCTTCTTCAGACCAATCTATATTAATAAATATACAGCTTTAAACTAAAAAGAGACCTAACAACTTGTATATAAACGCTTCATAAAAAATCATAATTTAATGATATTTTATATATTTCATCCAGATGGTATTTAGCTTAATAATAAAATTCAGGGGGAGGGATGTTATTGCTGAAAGAAAGTAATGTTAAAAAAATGTTATTTATTTATTTTACAGTTTTGCCTCGTTCATGATAGTTGGACAGTGGTCATTATTAACGTAGTGACATTGGATTTAATACAAAATACATCTATTTTATAAGTACACTATTATACAAAAAAATAAAACCGTTTTGAGAACGGTAAACAATGATTAATCTACACGAACCTTGCTGCTCAGCCGCGACCGTGTTGCTCTCGTTGCTTCTAGACGACAAGCTAGAACTGCTGGAACTGCCGGAAGGTGCCGTAGCAGCACCAGGTTCCAAGTCACTGCAATACAGTACATTAACATGAAGCAATTGCACTATTACATTGGGTAAGACGTAAGCGTCATATGACGTAAGGAAATATTGATTTTAAAATCTAAAGAAAGGGGGTGCAGCACTATTAAACAAGAATGACAATACAAAACTTTTACTATATTTTATATGTATACAAAGTATCATTTTATACTTTTACCAAGACGAAATTGTGGAATAATGTTTAATTATAATAAAATAATTTCCTTAAATTGACATTGAGTGGCTCGTTAGTGAAGTGGTATTCGCTTATTATTACAAACATCAAAATCCAACTTTACAGACATTGGCGGAAATAACACATTTATTGATAAGATGATACTTTAGAAGTGAGTTCTACTGAGATGAACATATACACATCGAACTGTATTCAGTAATCAAACATGAGGGACGATAAGTCGAAAAGCGTACACAACATATGAACGAACAATTTATCACAGGAAGTAATCAGACGAAATCCGCACTCGCTACGATTCAACGAAAACAATCACACTGGTATTAATAGCAGAAACCAAAGGTCGAGAGGAAACCACTAAGCAAACATCGGCGGGAAATGGAATCGCTATATCGGGATGTGAGAGGCGGACCTTCCCAATAGTAAGGACTACATACTACATTGCAAAACCCGACTCCCTTGGATATACTAATGAATCTTACGAATATTAAGCCAAATCTGCACGGATAAAAATGTTGACAAACAAATTTCTCCACCAACCGAGTGACATCCCTAGTTTTATATAAACACGTTCAATATATTTAGGTGTTAAGACGTGTTGGTGGAAAATAGAAATTCTATCCGACCCACCGTTTATGGAGTGCGTCAAATGCCTCATATTCGATATATATTTCCGAATACGCCTAAAACAGTGCTTCATTAAAATATTAAGAATGTCAAGGGTCAAAATTTAAATAATTCCATTATTAACAAAATCGTAGATGTTATTTATATAGTTTAATCTGGCAACGATGATTTTCCATTATTGTTGGGACTGAATAGCGAAAGTTATGCGGCGTTACACATGGAAACTGTGACGTGATGAGCTATGTGCAGGTGATCTTATGAAGCTTACAAGATATTAATAAAAGTACCGTCAAGCTTTGCTGCGGCGATTTACGATAATTTAGTGACGTCCAACGCAAACTTTATACAATGACTAGCTGCGATTCAGGAATAGATCATTTGTTTACAATAAAGCTAGAGATATCTGGCATTTAAGTCTTAGAATATATCAAGTGTCAGTTTGCCAGTAAAAATATATGTGATGCACTGTTACATTTTGATAAATAATTTTCAAATATTTTTTACCGTAAACAAAACCACCTATTGACACTTAGATAAAAATACGTAAGTATCAACATAATTTAACATATGTATTATCTACGTTCTTCTTAATAATAGTTTTCGGATTAACTTTAAACAAACGAAAACTTAATATGATACAGTTAATCTAAATATCTTTAAATTAAAACATACACCGGATTTCTTATTAACGAAGAAAAACTTGCTAATGTTGGTAGTTTGGAGAGAATATTTGATAATGTGCTAACTTAACCCTGGCCAGGCGATGGAGCATGAATAAATTACATACATCTAGCAACTACGGTAGAGGTACTTTTTGTAACAATTTGATATGTGTTTAATTGTGATTTGAATTAATCTAATAGAAATGCACATAAGAACTTTCTACAATTCTCTAAATGAAAATTCCACGTACAGCATAATTATAATTCACTTACACTCACTCTTCACTTATTAGTTATTAACTAAGTGATTCCATAGAATTGTTTACCACAAACGCTAACAAACTGACCTTGTCCTTATTCAATTATTTCTCTTCGCAATATTATAATCCTATTATGGATATTTACGTCATATTTATATATTTTTAGTTTTACATAACGAATTATTGTTTTATTATAAATGCATAATTTAGCTGGACATTATTGGTCTTTTTATATCGGTCATAGAGACATGAATCACCAAAATACCTCCGACTCTTATATGTTGGTTCAAATAATATGAATTTTTATTTATAAAAATCTCTGATATAAATATCAGACATGGTCAGTCAAGTAAGAAGTAATTCTCTTGATTGACATATCCTTACCAAATCCCGTGGACAGCGCTCTGCTATCAGCGACTGATACGTAACGCGAGAAGTAATTATGATAAGCGCATATCAACACGGCATATTTTGGTAAAAATTACATTCTATATAATATTTGTTAATGTTTTACACCTGTAACATCTGTATATCAGGACGACGATGAACTTGACGACCAGTTCCATGCAGTTGTAAAACGATTATCGAGATTTCTTTTAAATTATTTATAAAAAAAGTTAATATATTGTTATATATAAACAGAATTTAAAATAAAAAATCAAATTACACTTATATAACAGAATTCCTAAAAGTTCAATTCTACAAGTAGTATAATATTAAGATTAAAAAAAGAACTCAAGTCTAGAGATGCAAAAAAAAGAGGTGATCACCTTTCCGAGAGGGTCCTCCTCGCCAGCATGCCGACGGTAACAGGCTGCCGACCAGCCGGGAGTGACACATTGCGAGAAACTCGCGGCGCTTGAGCCGCCATATTTACTTCACTTTTACGGTCACTTCAGTTTTATGGACACTTCACTTACACTTTTCACTTTTTGTTCATTTTCAGTTAATAAAACTTGTATTACATTATATAATCTAAAAATATACATATATCGTTATATTGAAAGCGTTTGTCTCGGTAGGAACGAAAATTATGTTACTGAATGGTGAATAATTAGACGGATTTAAGAGGCAGAGTAAACAAAACATGAAGTGTGTGAAGAGATGTACGTGAGATATTATTGATGACAAGTATGGAAAACCGATGTCGCTTGTACCATTTTCAAAGCGGTCTGTGCGAAACTCATGGTAATAGAGCTTTATCATCGAAAACACTTGGAGCACGCAAAGTATTTATTTCAGATACTCGATTTGAACCTACGCTCGCGAAGTCTGAATATTTCTAGACAGATGCTTCGTTAGACTATCAAGGAAAAATATTTTCCCAACATAAACATTACACGATCCAAAAGTTATGTCCGTTATACATTTTTATGTAAAAAAATATTTACGCCAGCCTTCGGCAACCTATAAAACTCTCTAAATAGATTCAAATTTATGGAGCTGGAAATTTTTCCACCTTCCATATAAAAGCTGATACAGACAGATCTTACAGAGTTTTTATTTTTCTTTTTATAGTCTACTGTAACTTCAATAAGGGAAGTGTTATCTTAGTTATAACAATCTCACAAAAAAGAAACTAATTTCCTTTTAATTAATTTTGCAATATTTGAAAATGTTTAAGTAATAAAAAAGTTGAAGAAAAATATGTACAACAAATCATAAGAATTTTCCTATTTATACGCTACATATTAGGTAAAATAAAACATATATTTCCAGAATAAACAAATTATATCAAGGATATATATCATATCGAATTTGATTTCATATGAGTTGGTATGTAACATTTAGATGCTGTGTTAGGATTTATTATAGAGTATAAATCTATTTAAACCGCTGTCCGGTAATATTTATATTGCTGAGGATGCAATACGTTTTACTGTTAACATTTATTACTTTGTACATAAAGTCAGGTCAGTTTTACGTAAATTTAGTCGGTATATGATGAACTACTAATATCTGTTCATTTACGACAAGTCTTACGAATGGACTACTGGCAGAATTTCTTTAGTAGAGTTCATTTTTATTTTTTTGATCACATAAAAATAGGCCTTTATACACTTTATAAATTAGGTAAAAAGTACCGAAAGGCTATTTTAATATGAAGAGTAATTAATCATGGCAATCAATTGTTAAATTAATTTTTATGCCTATGAGCGTTGGCTCGTGTGCTCATAATCATATACTAACATGACGCGGGCCTCATTATCGTCTGTCAATTAATGACATAAAAATAATAGGTACTAAAAAAGATTAAATTCTTCTAAATTCTTCTAAAGATTAAATTTGGCGATGCCAGAATCACCTTTGACTTCATATAATATAACGTTATCCCCTATTTAAATAGGTTAAATATACTGACAATAGAATATAGGCCAAGAGCACAGCGAGCATCGACTTCCGGTTATGTAAACTATTATTTAACGATAAATACTTGTCACTAACAATGTATTGCATGCGTCAGAGTTTATCTGAAACAGGACAACGAATCCAATATCCTTTGAAATGTGATCATTAACGGATCTCACAATTACCACGAAATTTTGCTGGATTATCATCTAATTTTAAGCAGCTGAGTGACTTTGTAGCTTACGTATAGCATTTAACAACGGAAATCCCGTGGAAACTATATGAAAATTTATTAATGAAACAAACATGAATACATCAGACTTAGGGAATGTAATTAATTCAATGAATCAGACGTTTTTATTACTTTTTTAGCAGTTAAGAGTACTTCCACGTTATTTTTTACATATAAACATTTCAGGCTCTAACGATCATTTATGCTAATCTCTGGGACTGCTCAACCGATTGTATATTTGATTATTTATTTTAATATTATAATTGATATTGTGCAATTATGTATTATTTAATTGAACATGAGAGTTTTACTGTCACAATTATTTTTTTATATATTCGTCTAACCTGAACAAATTCAGGACATACTTTTAAAATAAAAAAATAATTAAATCTTAATGATGCTGAGAAAATGATTATATATAAAAACTAGACATTTATTTAAAATAGAGTTATTTTTATAACGATAATTTTTTTTATTGATGTTCTATATGATTCGCTAGTAATAGTTAAATTGATACAATACAAACAAATATGTGTTAGTCAGCTAAACAAATATCCTCATAAAAATGTGTCACCCGCATCAGAGATAATCTAATTCTGTCGATGTGAATCAACGTCAACTATTCGTTAATTCGTAGAAAGCTTTTAAATAACGCCTCAGTAATGTATACATAGCTATAAGACCGAAATCCCCGGCTTCTACCAGGAAAATGATGAAAAAAAATATTCGTTTAATTTAGGTTTCACTAACTGTAATAAAATATTTCTTTGAGTTTCGCACGAATGAATATAAATATGTATGAAGGTATGCCCAGTTTTAAAATGTAGGATAGAAATATATGCGAACGATATCTATTCAAAATCTAAAATAAAATATTTCCCTTGTTAAAAATATTGATAAAATAACAAGCAGAGCCGATACCTACCTTGAGTTTATATCGCCAATCACCCATATAAAAATGAAATGGAAAACTATTAAATGTCTAAAAATTGCGTATCTTACTAACGACGCATTAAAAAGCCCTAAAAATGCTAATAAAAAACTTGTGACTTTAAAAAACAAAAATTTTACTATGTAAGTATATACCAACGTAAAGAGAAATTTTAGTAAACGTTAACTTTTACTGATCACGAGATACGACCGTCAGCGAGGGCGGCTCGCTGCTAACTAGCTGATAAGGGCGGAGAATTCACTTCTGTTGGCTGCGCTTTGTTAGGTAATGTCTACATTAAGGGCGATATGGGGTATTATAATTTAAAAGACGAATGATTTAAACTCATAGGAATGTCGTTTTATATAAACGAACCTTTAGAGTAACATTGTAAGGAATTTAAAATTAGCCATCTACATTTTTTTATTTCTTTTTTCGATTCCAAATTGTCTATGTCCCACAAGTTCAATATAATAAAGAATTTCATATTTTTTATTATTTCTTAATTTAAAAGTGTTCGGAAACAAAATTACATAACACAATATATTCGACTTCATATTTTGCTAATAATTTCATAAAACTCATGTGTAACTATAACTACTCTATTGGTATGAAGCAAAATACTGGAATTATTTTTGTATCAAGTACTAATTAAATAAATGTTCACTAGTTGAACTGCTCCAAACACACCTCACTGCAACGACAAGACGATAACATCGCGTGCCCTTATTAAAGTGAAATTAATAGCAATTATAAAACCTTCAAGCTGTATGACATCAGTGATCGGAAAGTTTAGTGGCAATACCATTGGTTGGGCGCGCCGTAACGCTGATACACGCGCGATCCATTCTTAAGATTATTGTCCGCAAACACACGCCCGCCTGCCGCCCGCCCTAGCGGACAAGTCTAGTGAATAATTTTTCAGTATTGTATAAAAATATGTATGCGTATATACGTAGTAAAAAGACTAATGGAAATCAGCAACAGCTGTTTTTTTGAACTCATGATTGATATGATCCAGAAAAACTTTTATTAACCATTATTGTTGTTTGATGTAGTTTTGAGGAAAAAATAAAATCATTGCATTATTTTTTTATACTTAATGTTAAATTTAAAAACCTCACATTTGCTATACTTATTTTTATTTCACTATACCTTGTCAGAGTTACCTATCTACAGTAGGTACAGTAGGTAGAGGCAATAAAGTCGGTTACACATCTGTATTTACGTCGAATACACACCGTCGCCGCTCCTTGCAGACGTCATCTTAGTAACATACACAGGTCAGACATACATCAATTCCACCTTCCTACCTATTAACTCTATGTACCTATTTAAACATACAAACTGTAAAGAAAAACATCAATTTTTATATGTCTGGTCATAAAAAGCCTGACAAGGATGTAGTCATAGCAATTACTACATAACGAACAAATTTTTCTGATTTATTTCTTTCATACTTTTATGTTTTTGCTTTGATAAGTCCGTCCTTTAATTCCAACAGGTCGATGATTCAGTTCCAGTATTATCTAACATTTAAATGTTATTTGTAAGTCATTTTTGACTATTAAACTAAAGTGTTCTACGTAGATGGGAACTAAAGTAATGCAGGATTTGTCATAAGCATTATGCATTTTCTAAATGATTAAAATGTCTATATACAAGTATAAGACAGCTGCTCATTAACGGATATCAATTCTTATAATTAAGATGTCACCAAAAATATGTTATCTCGTAAGTGACTTTCAGAACATTAGACAGCGGCACATGATACCTATAACACTTTTTCTAACCTCATTCGTTCTGAACGTTACTATTAATTTATTAGCAACTGACACAAGTATAAGTTTTCTTCCATAATAGAGAGCCTTCGTTGAACCGTTCACCTAAATATAATGTAGACAAAGATCTAACGAAGTATTAGAAGATGGCGTAAAACAAAAAATTGCAAACTAGTTAAGTGTCGAGACGTGACTCGACAGGGAAGCCATACTCGAGTAGTCTTCGTCCTGTTACATAACTGCGTTGAGGGTAGAAAGGTTTCGCAACTACCCTACTTACATTTTTACTTCGCTTTTATTAGATTATCAAGGAGCAGTGAGTAGCGACCTAGATTTTTCTAATAACTTAATGAGTTATCTACGAGTTATTTAATATTTTGTATTTTACGATTCGAATGTCCGAATACTATTAAAAAATTAGAGAAATGAAGGAAGTTATTGATAATCTCCGTGACACTTGTTAATCTTGCCAAGAAATACAGGAATTAGTCAGAACAGAATTTGTAATAACTCATTTTCAATTTGACTCTTGCGTATTTTCGTCCCCAGCGCTATTTCCGTAATGATTCAATTTTCTGAATACTTCGAATATCAGCGTTCCGATGAAATTTTGGTTTGGCATGTTGATTAATTTTGGTGATCATTTTATGTATTCCTGTACAAACATAGGTATTTCTGTTGCTTTCGCATTTTAGTAAAAGAAAAAAGCGAATATTTATTTATCATTATGTACATATTTGGAATATATACCTTATCGTGTAACTTTCTTACAAAAAATACCCTCTCTCGCTGTACATATAAACGTTCCTAAATATCTCAATAGTCAATTATATTAATAATTTTTTTTTTACAGTCGGAAACTAATTCATTAAACTCTGGACAAAGACTTACTTTCTGGAGAAACACCTTTCACACCAAAGGTGGTCTTATACTGATACACATCCAGGTGTATCGTCTACTAGACGTCGTCTTGAAAACATACTTTAAAACTAAGGGAATTACAACACTTATAAGCAGGTCGCTTCTAAAACTGATCTGCGCCCGTGACCCACTGCCTCCGATATATTTATATTATAATGATGAAACACATTTGAGCTTCCAAACAAAACAATCTTTGACGAGACTTCATACATTTTTTATGTCTATGATTCATTCTAGGTATAAATATTCTAGTTGACTTCACGATCAGATATCACGGTAAAAGGAAACTTAGAGCTTTTTCCATATTTTTATCTCTGAAACTGACACTAAAACGTTTACAGTCGAACCTGGATAAG
>JAOSYY010000004.1:3571241-3602884 GCA_025727935.1 Hebomoia glaucippe
GAGGCTACCCACAATGTCCGAGCCCGATGTAAATGTGTGCCCACTGAGCCCTGGGGTCCATCCTGCCCCGACATATATATGTCTAATTACTACACGTAATGCGTACGCTTACGTCTGGTAACTGTCAAGTATTGAATGGGTGGGAGTAAAATCTAACTTCTGTCCGGGTCACGAACCACCGTTCAGAATTAAATGTAAAAGCAGAGCGCATTACGAGATCAATCTAATAATTTTCGAAATAAATTTAAGTAAATCGATAGCACATCATTCAATAATTAATTCGAGTGAATGACTAAAGTATTAACTACAATCAAGTAGGCTTATTGCGCCTGTTTTAAACTCTACTAAATCAGTCAACTGATATTTTAAATTTGTGCCTGATTTAGTATGAACTAGTTTCTACAACTAGAATTGTATTGTTGCTACTCTTAACGTCTTGTACTCCTAGATCTATATCTAAAAGTACAAGACAGCGACTCAAAGTGGTGCGGCTGCGCGGGCGCAGTAGTTCAATCCTTAGAACGTGACAATATGCGGCTCGCACGCACCGCTTCTGCGAATACATCCGCGCGCACACGCACACCACTATTATAGGGACGCGCAATAATGTAAATACAGCTTTCGATACTACTAACCGACTATTGTAATTTGGTAAACGAAGAAGCAGAATATTAGAAGTCTTGAAATAGGAGATTATTCCATTGAAAGAGCTCCTCATCCTGATGATCCTGGTCAGGAGTTAGGAGTATAATGATTAATTGATTGTATTATAACTGGCACTGGATATGTGTGAACATTTTCGTAGGTGAAAACTGAGATTCCGTTAAATACTTAGTATCTAGTAGAGAGGCATGGATGATTCCTCGACTCGTCCATAGCAAAAAATTGGTTCACGTAGATTATGGGACATATTTCTGTTTGTTTCACGGATCTTTCTATATACTTCTACACAACCGCAAGTATATTTAAGATATTGCTCGCCATAGACGATGCATACATATAAATACATAATGATGTCCGTTTTATCCGCATCGCGTTATATAACATGAATCATTTCCCTATTAGCTTAGTGTTCCAAGCAAAACCATTAATAAATCATACGACATTGTGACTCGGACAGTTTACTTGGAAATTATTTTATTAAAACTGTAAACCTATACTAATATTATAAAGCTGAAAAGTTTGTTTGTTTGTTTGAACGCGCTAATCCCAGGAACCGCTAGTCCTATTTGAAAAATTCTTTCAGTGTTGAATAGTATAGTTATCGAGGAAGTTTATAGGCTATACTATACTTTAAAAAAATTACGAATCCTTACTAAAAGTGCAATAAGCGTACTCAAGGTGTAAAAAGCGAATGTGAGCGAAGCCGCTGACAAAAGCTAGTAAATTTATATTAAACATTCAATGCTTGGAGCAAATGTCTAAACATAGTGATATTTCTGTCGAGGCATTTATTTAAACCTAGAATACCATTCGACTAAACATCAGACGAGCTCGGTAACTCACATGCATGAGCATATTTTTATCATACTCTAAATAATAATCTAAAAAGCAGTAAACACTCTACGGATAAGGATTAGTTAAATTTAGTTTGATGGTTTAATCCAAAGTATTTGTAAGAAGTACATTGTCCGGTTCAAATGTTACGTATAGGGAACACATGGCTACGTGGCCTTCGAACACTGGAGTATTCTAAGCTTAGATGATAACGCAAAAGCAGACGCCTCGGGATTACGCAAGGGATTATCAATGAGCACCCAGTCGAATGATGAATAAAATAAATTTTATGATGAATGAATGTCAGCATAAAATTTATTTTATTGTAACATTACATCTTTTACAGTACTTTTGTTATACCATATTTAAGCTAGCTCCTCTTATGATATACTAGTATAATACCCACTGTCATTAGTGAGATAATTTCCTCTTTAGCGAAACGTTAAAAATTTAATAAATCAAAGTTTAGCTTTCATTTCAAAAGTAATTTAACCTGTATACGTTTAAAAAATTATTTTCACTGATTATGCGAATCCTACCACCAATCTGCGTATTTAAATGCAGTAAAGGCAAACACAAACAGACTGTTTGATATTATTTAAAAATCGAAAATGTTACATGACCCCGAGGATCCCTTCCGCCCTATCATGACCACCGGCAGATGTTAGCCGCTTGTTTCAACGTTTGTATCTTTCTCCTCGATCTTAAAGCCGATTTGTATAATATTTTGGAAAGTATACATGTACACGAAATACACTATTTCCTAAAACGAATGTTTCTAACGAGGTGACGAATAAATCGTTACGTAGACGTATCGTACGTACGAAGTCGAAGGTATCAGGTAGTGCTCGTATAAGTATCATTTTCCAACCCTGTACATGAAACCTCAGCCACAGAATAGATCGTTATTTAATTTATCGACATAAATTTATAACTATCCCATCCTTATTATTAACATTCGGTTCGATGGAAAACGCAACGGCGTTTTCTTTAACTGTACCCTTTCAAAAAAACATCAAATACACGTCGGCCGTACATCATATGTACGTAATCTATGCAACGGACAATAGATCTACTCGCTAAATAAATTAAGATTGTTTGTTAGTGGAATCATGACGCGGTCGAGGTGGCCTTTAGCCAAAAAACATGATTGGCGACGGCGTTACGGACGCGACCGTCGACATTGTATTCGCCTGATTAATTTATATTTTAGTTACTAGTTATATACTTACTGCTTTTTACGATCAACGCCGCAATAACAAATCTATTTCAATATTACGGCGGCAACAATTAAACAATGCACAAAAGTGAAGTTATTACGCATCGTTTATATTTTCATTCCTAAGCTGTTAGATAAAACGTGAAGAATTTTTATTTACACTATAACCTTTACGTTTTTTAATGTATATAAATAAATACATCAAAATTTGTCCACCAGTTTAACAATAATAATAAAATGGCGAGTTACTTTACATTCACCAGCAAGCTTGGGATAGAGTACACATGTATAGGGAACTTCTGATTTCTGAAGTTAAAGATACACAAGACCAAGGTTTTAATAAATAATATTCCTCGTAATTCTTTTATATTTGATTTGAATTTGAAATTTAAAATTTGTTTATTTTTTTGGATATCTTGAATATACCTCCGTAACAGAAACTTTATGTATTGTCCGAGACATTACAAATAAAAATTGTATACATAGACCCCTATACCCCTATGACACAAAACTTTATAACTCAAACTAAGCCAAGCCTAAGCAATCATCACCAATAACAATATTTTTTTAAAGTACTGATGTCAGGCCCATCGGAAAATCATCAAAAAACGAACATGCTGCCTTTTATCAGCTCACTCGTATTTCTTCATAATATTCAGTGGCTATTTTAATCAACAATTAAAACAACAGGTTACAGTTAATTGTTCCAACGGTACTGGTTGTACTGTGACATATAACAGACACCGTACATAAGCGGCGAGTTGACTTTTTAATACACGCGATAAAATAGTAAATAATAAAAATGTGCTTTTCTTCTCTATCCCTTCCTAGACCGCTTGTGATTAAATACTAGCTAATAACTATACTCATATATGTAAAAAACGTGAACAAATTGTAAGCCTCATGAAGTTTTTAATAATGTCTGCACTAAATTAAATGAATATTCGACAAATTCGATATTTGGCTCCAACTAATTGGAATCTATAAAAATGTTCCCTCGTTCAATAGATAAGTATGAATCGACACAGGTAGATTTACTTAAAATTAATTAAATAAGAAGACGCTTTTATTTTTATCTCGTTAACTGTAATTTACTCAAAACATTTTCAACACAACGTAATTCAAAGAGGAAAGCTCTTCAGCTAAGAGTCAAAACCTAAAGTTTTCATAATTATCACATGGCCGCCTTTAAAAGCAAAGCATTTCTCGTCTCCAGTACGTAGCGGTTACACAAAATTAGTCTAATTTGCGGGCATATGCCGCGCAACAATTAGGGCTGTCACATTTTAAATTAAAAGAGAATATTAATAAAACTATACAACACTGCACTTTTACTGTGTTGAAATAATTACATATAAATGTATTTCAAAATAATATTAAAAGAACGGAAATGACACCTTTTTACGACGCTACTGGCCTTTGAGGCTGGATTTTGGTGACATAAGGTAACTATTACAAAATTAACGGTAAACTCGTATTTTTATATAAAAACACGCATAGCCATGAACTAAATTTTGAAAATTTCTTTTTATTGGTGGTACCCCGTTATTGTTTATCATATCATTCAATAGTCAGCGATTCCTGAAGGCGACATACGGCCACCGAATTGGCTCATTGTCTATTGTTGCCGCCCGCATTATCACATTACTTATATGCACACTCGATGAATCACCAAGTTTGCAAATCAAATTATACAATCAATGGATTTTCTAATCATTAATAAACTTATTTTTAAGACCCTATATCGTAGTCTCTACAAGCAATATTCCGATTTTATAAAAATTTTAAATTATTAACAATCCTTCAGCACATCAATTTGTTTCCTATGCTATAATTACTAACTTAAGTAGGCGCTTACACAAAATCGTTGAATCAAAATCAAATATTAAAAATATATTTACCGTCAAAAATCCTAAAACGCATCCCTAAATCCCCATTATAAAAGCAGACATGATCCGCAAGTGAATTCAGCTAAAATTAGTTCAATATAAAAATATGCTAAATAGTCCCGTGGGTAGATATAACCCAATTCACATAAAACAATACGTCTGTGGGTGGGATGAGGGGAGAAGTAAACAATAATCAACCTAATTAGAGGGGAACGCGGTCTAATTTAGTTTGCATCACGCGACTGACTCAGTCAGGATGTGAGGACATTGCAATATAAGTCTAACTACTGCTAAACATACAGGATACTTGTACTCGTGTTCAATATTATAAGCCGACAACGCATAATCAAATTCTTTTTTCCCCTATGCCATTTTAAGGATCACCGTAAGTTCTTTATTACAAAAGGTAAAAATAGAAATGTACAGGAAATCAGACTCTGCAAAAGCTTATGTTTTTTACTACCTCACATGAGGTTTGAGGAATATAATGTACTATTATATAATTTAATAAAAATTAAACACATAATCACATAAATAATACATAATGTCGACATAATAAATAATGATTTATTAAAAGGTCATATTAAAATTGCAGATACAAAATGTCATTTTAATCAAGAATAATATGATATTAGTGACATCTATTTATATATAGGTAAGTGAGCATCGAAAAAACTTTGCCGCAGTTTTACTCCTCCATATTTATTATATAATATTAAAATATAAATTTTAATGTTTTACTCAAATTTGCAACAATTATAGTCCAATTTTGATCACTAGGCCAAAAACGATAGCCGGGAAACAGAACACATGTTAGAAGCGCGAGCGCAGACTTGTTGCTTACATATGTACATAATCCTAGTATGAGATCATTTGTCGCGGACGATCAAGAACATGACCGATATAATTCAAAACGACAAACCTATTTTTAATTCAATTATTTTTATTTTCCTTGGAGTTAATAGGAACTTCTCTAAAACGTAATACGGTTAATTGATATAAAATTCGTCCCTACCACATCTATACATATTAGTAAAAGTAGCCTTTTCTAAATGTATATTTTGTAAGTATCTATCGGTATTATCCGGCTAATAGGTATCCAAAACTGTTGGACCGATTTTAAGTACTTTGACGGGCACAAAGTGAATATTATAAAGGTTGGCTTACTTACTACGTTTGTTTAACTATTATCATAAATTACTCTAAAAAATGTATACATTATATATAAAATACAATAATATCAACGTTATTTAATAACGATCTAAACTTCACAGATAGTTAATTTGAAACTTTTTCTACGAATAATGGACGGTCAAAAGCCTCAAAATAAAAAATATCCTATAACGTATCATAATGTAATTAACAGTGCCATATCGGTGAGATATTCCCCAGGAAATTAACATTATACTCGCTTATGATTATCACAAAACAGGACATAAAAGGGATGAAATAGGAGTTATAAAGACAACTAGCAGATATTATAGATTTAAAATTTGGCTGATATGTGGTTTAACAATCTTATCTATACGACTTTTAAAAATTCACATTTTAAAGTTGCACAAATTTAACGCTGACAAAACCACAGGAGGTCGCTAGTAATTTATATGTATAGAGGAGTCGGCGGAGTAAGTCGCGGTCAGACCACTCGTCCGATTAACTGGAACCCACCGCGATATCCCCGCGCGTGCGTCATCAACCGTTTTGGACCTGACTGGCATAATTAAATTTCGTTTCTTTAAATTTAATTGTGTACGGGAATGTATTTGTAATGTTTTATCTTCCGGTAGAAGCATATCCGAGTGTCAGGGATATAGCATTGTTATTTGTGAGAGCTTTCTATCCACACCACGTGAGAAATCGTGTAGACGGGAATTTCATTTGTTTGAAAAACCTTACATGTTCTCGGTTGCGATGAGAATTTGCCTCCGGAAAGATTGTATGTTACATTTGAAAATAAAATTATTCTTCTACAAGTTTGGTTGTATTAAACTGTTGAACTTCGTAAGTCCCAAACGTTAAAAAGTATTTAGGATTTATTTATAAAAAAATGAGTGACGTTAGACAATAAAAACCTCAGATAGTTAATATACATTAAATAGTTATTCTTGCGCTAAGAATATTTACGATCAACTCACCATTCTCACATAAACGTGATTAAAATAGTATCATCTGTTTAGGTGTAAGTGGCACAAAAACACAAATCAACATGTTAATCTTATAAAAAAAATACCAAAACATATGTCATATTGTACTATATGACCATTAAAATTAATTTCGCTTAATTATTCTAATTAAATATTTTTTCCATACGTATAAATAAATATCCAAAGCGCCTGCTTATAACTTGACCCGTTTAGAAAAATCGCTGTTGTTAGCCTCGAAACTTTATATTTTTGTTTCAAACACTGTTGTTTTACTTTTTTACACGTCTGTCGCTAGTCGAATGTCCTTGTTTGTGTTATAGCCATTTTGGAACAGGAAATTACACTTTGTATTTGGTATAAAATTAAATTGATTATAGTTAAAGAAATAATATACTTTATTAGCGCCACGTTTCGGTAATTGATAGCAACACGTGAATACAGTTTCATAAAGTTTAAGACAAATGTAGCAATTAAATAATGTCAGGTATTAGATATACTTATTTTAAGTTTAACTAAATCAAATTTTGTTTAATTTGTCATTAATAAATAATATAACTAAATCGTAGAAGTCAATTTTATGAGTTTAGATATGATCATATTCTAGCAAAGAGATGAAAAGATTATACATATTATATTATTTAATAAAATATATATTATAGTAATGTTATGTGTACCTATAGGGTAGATTTACATATACATATATTATATTAGATATGCAATTAAGTAGTTAGTAACTTGTTTGTATCTAGTTGGTAAGTCTTAATAATAATAAATAAATAAATTATTATACAATTCGGGTCTTGTCTCATGGAACAAGCCTTGTGCAGTAATACTCGTCTAAATCCAAAGCTATAAGTCTATAAATTCCCTTAAAAATGACAATCTGGTATAATGTATTAACGAATGACGTCATGTGGTTGAAGTATCAGCTCCCGTCAAGTAGTCGATGACTTCAATATATAATAAAAAGACTACATGTGTATGTATTACTAAAGTGACTATTTTAAGGATAAACTGACGTTTATAGATATTGTTATGAATCGTAACTTTACATAAAGGGCATAAAGTCATATTTTAGAATAAATATTAAATAAATATCGATTTTCGGTACATGAGAGTAAGAACATTTTAATCATAGTAGATAGGGAATTCCCATGAGACATCGATACCTACTTATACAGGGGTCATCACACCTTCATGAACATATCATATATCTTAAACAAAGATATATTCGGCGAAGAAAAACTAATTTTAAAGTTTTAGATAGCTTTTGTAGAAATAAATACTGTCTATTATGAGTTCCTAAAACGATCCAACTGTGATGAAACTTTTGAGAGGTTTTATGTTATTATGGTGTTACGGTAGTCGTAAACGTTTTTATGATAAAACTGTAAATTTTATAAAAATAAAATTATTCGATGCAACTACACGAACACTAGCTTCGTGTATACAAGTAGATTTGAAAACATACAAACTAAGGAAACTCTTAAAAGCTCTGTACCCAAAAACAAACATAAAAGGTCTTCATTTTAAATTTAACACGAGTCACATCGATGTTACTTATTAATACGTAAATGTTATCTGTAAATCGTTTATATTACAATAACTTGTAAACTGAAGGCTATATATAACCGATACAATACATTTTAAAAACATCAATTAATAACAAGCGAAACTCACGGTGATCACAAAAAGATACATCCAAAATAAAAGCACACAAATTTCACACAACTTCACTAATTACAAATTCACTTCACAAAAAAGAACTTCCAAATTTTTTTCAATGCGTCTAACCCGCATCAATTAAACTTCAAGACTGGCGTTATAAACAAGAGCGAGCGAGAAGCACCTGTACACTTAAAATTGAATGATCGTTAGAACGAGACAGCGATAAAACATTGCAAACAATAGAGCGAGAGAAACGAATGATTTAAAGCGTTGTAAAAAGATCTAAAAGTATTTCAATGTTATTTTATATTCGATTTTATTGCTATACAAATATGATTGGTTTTTGATGTTCGCGTGCGGATGTTTATACGATGTTCTGTAGGTGAGACGAGTTTTATTGTCAGGGTCAGCATATGGCATGTGCTTGCTGTCAGCCAAATTCCTTAGCAAAAGGCAAGACAGAACAATTCGTTTCTGTTTAGTTCATGTACCTATAACGAAGGTACAAAGGTATTTTAAAAGCATTTTATTACGGTATGGTAGAAACAGAAAATGTAATGAACAAATTATGATATCGTATTCCCATAATTATACACAATAGAGCCTTAATGTGTAAATAAATTCGAATTTGATGTAAATAATATAATAAATTGACAGCTCCACTGGTAAATAATGTCATATGGCTAAGACCTGTTATCACGTGAGCCCCATGCCGTCATGCGCATCTGTCTATGTCTCACTTAGAGGTAGAAACACAAACTAGACTGTTATGTTTCATATATAAATTTAAATAAATCTAAACTTATAAGTATATACATCCCCGTAGACTAAATGATGCGCATACACGAGGCTCCGGTTTATATTTACTAGAGTTACGAAGATCCCAAACACGAAATCGAAATTTGGAATTTGCCAGGGTAATAATCCCCGTAATTCTGACTTCAGCGTAATGGCCATAACTTCGTTCTCGATATATAATATTTTTCGGTAGATAAAACCGAAACAATAGTTTTTAATACACTATTGCATGTCACATTTGAAGGCATTATGTTTATCTTAGGCAATTTACATATTTTTATAACATAAACAATGTTAGTGACCAATTATTAAACATGGATTTCACGGAAAGAATTAACCCTATTTCTCGGCAACGTAAAGTTGCTAACACAATCGCGTTATTTCAAGGTTTCCTGTTTGAAAGTAAATAAATAGCAGCTTTTCGTGAATGAGTGCTTGCAGCCGCCACCTTCCGATCCTACGCGTATGTACACACATAGCACCCCGATATACTTGGAATAAATTAGCTTTCCAATTAACTATCTAAAAATACTATTTTATCTTACATAAGTTAACTTTAGAGTCATTTCTCTTAACTTTATTTTAGAGACAGCAATGTGTACTAAATAAAGATGTGGTTTGAAGAGCGTTATATCCGTTTTAAAGCAAATGTTCTTCTAATATTATTTAATACTTATACAAAAATATTACCTCATAAAGTTACTTCGACATAAAAGTTTTTAAAATACACTAAAAAAATCTTCAATAATTCCAGAGAAATCACGCACTTGTTAATATTATTTAAGCTGGATACAACGAAACGCCGAGGTCGAAACTAGATTTAAACGAATCAAATTAATTCTCAGATATAAGATAATAGGAAATTGTGGGGAAAAGTTTATAACGAAAACAGATGAATACATACTTGGAATCTATTTCAGTTAAGATCTCTTTAATGTTTCAACCTATGTGTACTTCGTGGAATCATGCCATAAATAATAGAAATTAGTAATCGCCCAGTAGTCGAAATGCGAATGTAATTCATTGAATAGTTAAGCGATTTTTTTTACCATAACAATAACAATTTTAACTATCCTAGTTAATATTATAAATGCGGAACTTGCAAATTGTTATTTGTATGGTATGCTATCAGACCTAAAGCTCTGAATCAATTATTACGAATCTTGTCGAAGTCTTGAATTTGGTGAAGGCATAAAGATGGCCATACGCTACCTTTTGTGACTCAAAGCTTCACAAAAAACCCACACGAAATTTTGTGTGTAACCTCCATACAAATATCAAATCGGAAGCTTTCTCCGCCAGCAAGAGTCGCGTAATTTTCCTCTAAACAAGCAGCTAGACTTTCGCTACACAAACTCTACTATCATATGTGTTGCTGTTTCGAGATTCATCGGAACCATTCCGACGAGGATTTCCGAGTTAATAACTAATCCCGATCATAAGGCTTGAAAATAACTGATCTCTACGTCCGTCATCCATCATTGCCTTGGCACGGAGCCCCGAGTGTGGAGAGTTCAAACGGTTTGTTCTGCGAACGCTATCTCACCTAGTACGTTGTAGGTTAGAGGAAAATTGAACCGGTTTCAAGACGCCATTCGAAGATCTAGACGACTTCGATTATTGGGAAAAGATTTTACCTATATTTGTATATTAATCTATGCCGAGTTTTGTCAATAAATGAAAATCCCAGGTACCAGAATTAAGTAACTGGTTTTCCAACTTCATATTTTTGACATACGAGCATGACATGATGATCTAAGGCCCATGACATCATTAGTTATTAAATGATTTATTTACCTTTTATTTCAAAAAATTCAAAGTTTAAAATTGAAGTTCAAATATACACTGACGTTTTCACCTATATGCGTGAAGACGCGACGTTTAATAACTCCCAAACATTTAATGCCCCAAAATTAACAGACATAATATATAAAATTAGCACAGTGATTGAAAAATCTAAACACATTAGACCAAACAGGAATGGAACCCGTGTTTCATACAAGTACCGTTAGTTCTACAGCCCTATCAACTTTAGTTTTTCTACTATTTGATTAAACGAACAATTAATTTCAAAGTTAAACATGTAAGAATCGTAAATCAGTGTTCATATGTAATAATTTCAAGCTATTATAAGCAAACAAAAACATATAAAGCAATAAGGAATTAAACGAGGACCTTCAGCTGTTACACGTTATACATAGGTAGATATCAGGGCGATTACACATGTAGCGGCGCAAAACGACCGTCAGCTACCTTGACTGAAGTTTGAGCAATATTATTTCCAATTTATTAGTGATTAAGCTTACTTATATGACAATATATCCCTTTTTAAATTTCGGATCCACACTACTATTTATTATAGCTATAGCGTGGGTTTCGTAAAATAAACTATATTTTAAACTTGGCATTTATATTATCACATATCATTTAAAAAATTATTACCGTAATTGCACCCGTCTTAATCGCCATCTTCCAACTATGCTTTTTCCTTCTTATTTATATCTATCACGATGTCGTTAAAAACATTCTTAATTTGAACCACAAGATAGAGATTTCATTAATTAAAAAAAAGTCACTATCTGTACTCAGCCTAAAACCACCTTATACAGTAAAATATAAAAACATTTCCCTTATACATTTGAACAGATATTACACATTAACATACGTAATAACGCCAACTTCATGCGCAGACGCACAGTCACACCTAATAAGAGATTATGACATAGCAATAATTTGTTTAGTAGAAGCATATTGCGCGTGCGCACGTCAAGCAACAAACATGGCCTTTAGGCGTATAAACCTAATATAATAGTAAACATTATAGAAAACCACTATCGCTTATTAATAATCGTATATTAATTGATATCTTTCTGCAATTATCTTAAAAAATGTAACTGGAGGGAATTTGTATAGTAAAATTCCATCGTTATCTTAAAAACAAAACATATCTGAGCGAGGTCATCAGGAGAGGAACCCATGCCATTGTTTGTATCACAATATAAACTACACTACTATCTCTAGGAAATACCTTTTTCGAACGTTATAGGTATCGATAGAATAACATTAGGCTCATTTGATCAGGCGCATCCCCGTCAGATCTCACGAAAACTCTTAACCTCAACTTTAAATTGCAATAATCCATCACATTTGTTATTATGATAAGGCTACATCGACCGGTTGAATATTAATTATTGGTATTACCCCAACCTGCCTTCCCCTCCTCCCATTCATGACATCAACACTCATCGCGACAGTACTCCGCGAACAATCGTTCGATGATTGCCATCTTATATTTACATTGAGCGCTGTTTACATCGGTTAGACAATGCGAGCCGTCACCGCTGACGGAGGCGCGCCAATAATAATATTAACCTAACAAACCGAAAACATTAAGTACTTTCTGTAATGACGGTAGCGAAAACAGCTTTAATTAACACGAACATGAGAAAAACAGTGGATCTGTCCTTCGCAAGTGATGATAAGTCATAACATTGCCTCATTATACTGTGAACGACTCTAGAATGCTAAAAATATATATGCAGTAATGTGTAAACTGTCAAACAACGACAGTCTGGTCTATAATACTGGCAGCAGAACGTTGCTATAATAATAAATTATGAATTATGGCTAAGGCCTTAAGGTCGGCACGCGTCTCCTAGATGTCCAGAGCTTGAAAGTGTCCATAAGCGACAGGAATGGCTATATATATAAACTGTATACTCGCTCGCCTGCCTGTCGTATAAGAAAGGGTCTTAAAATATAAGTTGTTTTAAATAAATTTAAAATTTTGTAAATCACCCAGCCGCTACTGTTATATCAGACTGTTCCTATAAAATCTTTCCGTCTTGAAGTAAATACAACTCAAAATGAATCATATTTCCCATAATGCATACGACAAACAATTGTGATAAATAATTTATTGACGCAACTCGTTTACCGGCAACTGATGCGATTGCCGTGAACAATTGTGTTTGTTCAATCCTTTAAACCCGTAAGGATGCCCATTTGACCCTCTGTTTCAAGAATATCTTGACCCGTTGACCAAAAGTTTTGAGGTTAAGTATACATTGTCAATATTGTAAAATAACTAAACCTTTAAAGATTGGTAATGAAGTTTTAAATTCGAATTCCAAACTGTTAAACTTGCCTATTTAAAAAATTTAAGGAGTGACAAAAACAATATAGCTAAGAACCGCATGGACTATGTCAACTTTCGAACAAAAAAGTGTTGGCCATAATTGTTTTATTACTTTTTATTAAATAAAAAAAATATATTTTGGTGGATTTTACGAATACAGAAACAATCACAATAACTGTATCCGCTTCTGACAAGGTACAAGAACAAGTCTAAAAATATTTCATTTTATAGTTTAATATAATATAAGCGAACATTCTATTGCATATAATACCTATATCTCATTAGTAGATAAGAATAAAATGTGTAGTAACAGGAAACTGACCTAATACGATAAAATATAAAGATTCGGGAATGGAGATAATTTGGAAACAAATTTGGGGTATTTCGTAGTTTCTGGTTTGTGTTTGTTATTTCGATATCTGTGCCGGAGAGCCGTTAAAACGTCGTCTTCTTCACTAGTTTTATGGGAATTGTAGACACGGATTATTTTAGCGAAACATAAAAACAACGTCACGGTGAATCATTCCATACTAGTTTATTTTTTTAAATAAATTTACGTGAATAATTAAATAGAAACCATCCAATTAATAACACAATTCTAAAAATAAACTTCAACTTTTCTCCAGAATCTTGTAGACCTTTTTTGTTTAGATTCAGGATATTAGTCATAGAATCACTCTAAACTATGAATTAGAAAACTATACATATCGTAATGGCGTACACTATTTAACAATTAATAAATCATTCACCAATAAAATAAAATAACTAAATATGTATAAAACCACGATAAACATTCTGGATATAGGAATTGTTTGAACAAAACATTAAAACTCATTCATTCGTTTGGGTTACTCATAAGTTTAATTCATAACTCTTAATTCGTACATTAATTAAAACTGCAACTATTTCAAATTGTACGGTGATATTTCGCGAAATCCCCGTCATGACTCGTGGTAACAATAACCACACGTCTGCGAACTACTTAGCTGGCTGAGCGCCAGTCACGTCTGAATGTTCCACGAAATACCTTATCAATTGATCTTACACAATTTAACAATGATTAATTAACAAGAAGAATCAAAAGAATGTTATAGAATGCATCTAATAGCCGATTAATAACATTTGTTTGGGAGTAGAGAAAGTAGAAGGAATTTGTCAGGATCGTAGCAAATGGAAAGCCGTAATCTGTGTCTAAAATCCGTGATTATGTACTTTTCTGAGCTTCACTTGTAACTAACGTAAGTGAAATGGTAAAAAAAACTACTTTTTGTTATATTACTAAGTAGCAGTACTTGAGGTTCTACTAGCTTCAATTCTATGCATACATTATTTTAAAAGTCAGTAAGGATAGCGATGTTGAATAAAGTTACTTTTTAAATTAGTTAAACGTCGCTGAAAATTCTATCAAGATCGGTCCAATTCATTAGTCGAAACAAACAAACATACAGGATAAATTTTATAAATTGCTGTTTTGTTATAACTACCGTATATGCATTTAGAAAATATAGTTTTTCATTAAAAAAAATAGCATATAAGTGGTAGAGTGGACGAACAGAACTTAATAATTGTTTGGCACATTGAAATAAAATAAGGCTACGTTATGCGTTCATACAAAAGGCTTAAGAAATAAGTATATATTTAATCTGATCGTCTGACAGTTAATGATAACGAATCGATATAAAAAAATCTCAGGTTGCATCGCATATGCTCCTAACGCAGCTGTCAATCGGATCGCATCTGGAGAGCTAAATTTAATACAAAACACCTGTTTCCGAGTGCACGTGTCCCTTTTTTCAACCGATTTACGGATCGCTGTATGGATTTCTTTCTCAGATGTTATAAAACTCAAAATTAGTTCCAATATGTATACGATAAGTTTTAACACCAACAAGGCAAATATGAATTAAGCTCCATCAACTTTCAGACACTTAATGCATATTTCTGACGTCCATTTACATTTTCATGCTCACGGTACCTCAGAAATACAAAAGAGAACTTAAGATACACAAAAATTACATATGATGACCTTAAATCTAAGTGTTTTTTTATACGATAGGAAGGTAAACGAGCATACAGTTTACTTATATTAAGCGATTTCTGTCGCCCATGGACCTCCTATCCTCACCTCTAAGACCAGTAGATCTAGAAGACGCGTTGCCAACCTTAAGGAATTATTTTCTTTTTATTTCGAGTATTTTGAAGTTTATAGACTGAAATCGAAACGCTCATAGCATTTTACGGTTTTTTCATCTAAGAAAGGTGGTACGTGACCCGGACGGAACTTATAAAATATTAGGAGTTCCTCACAACATATTTAATACTCGAAATGTCTGTGTTTTTGACACTCACCACGGCCACATGCAGCCCGTACCCGAGGCAGAATACAAATTACATATTTTTAAATGCAACTGCGTTCTGACCGGGACTCGAAACCGGTGCTCTGACGTCGACGCTGCTTTAACCAACCGCGAGGTTACAGAGCCCTCAGCTAAAAGTTCAGCTATTAAGGTGATAAACGATATCATATTTAGTTCTTCTCTGTTTTTTTTACTGCGATACAAAATATTATCACGAAATGTTTCAAAACAATTTCATACAAGTAGCAGTTACTATAAGTACGACTAGCGACACCTGCTTCTGAGTAGCGGAACTGCAGAATTAATAGAACGTAATTCAGTGTAACAACAATAGATGGCGCTTTTACCAAATATATTTAGGCTTAGTACTATTGATATTTTACTTACCTTAGCACTTCTTCCCACCAATAAATGCTCGAACTTACCTATAACAAAAAAAACATAAAATTAATATTGAAACTTAGGCAATCCGATAATTTCAAAAACTATTTTTAATTAATTAGTGCACAAAATTAGAAATTCATAATGGACAAACAAACTATGCTTATACGCCTCAAATCTACGATTTGCTTGTTTAATCAGAACTCATAAGAACATATATAAGGAAAAAATATTATAAATAAAACAGTGGAGATTATAAAGAATTTTTTATACAGACTAATTTTAAATAATGGTTCATCACATTATAAAAAACTTTAATGACTAAGTTTAAACTTATTGTTTTAATGACATTAATAATTTATTAAAATGATTTTTTACAGATATTGCAAAAGAATTTCTAAAATAATAATTGGAAGTGTCTAAACTCCATAGTGGTTATTCCCATGTCTCGAAAGCGCATTTTAGAGCGGTTGGACTAATTTCGGTAGCATAATACTTCGTATAATCCAAATATTAATGATTGGAAACTACTTCATGACCAAATCATAACGCTTCTCCGATAAAATAGTATCGTAAGACACAAAAAAATACTCAGAAAAACGCATTTAAAAGTAAACAACATCATTAAATAAATATATAATTTATTTAATGATGTTATGTGATGTGATGTGATAATTGTTATGTTATAATTAAATAAATATATAAATGAAATTAGAAAATTGTTTGAAACATATATCACATATCTAGGCAAAAAAAAATTTGCAAATACAATTGATATTTATTTTTGGGTTCTACCAGTATTTAAGCGGAGCTGTGATATTTGGGAATTTGCCGACCACATTTCTATCTATTTCCGGTACATTGTGAATTATTGAGAACAATTTCTGAGACGTGAGAACTACCATGCCGACTTAACTCACCGAATATAGATCTCCGACGAAACTTATTACGCGATAACATTTCAACAGTTAATATAATTATAATCATTAAGAACCTATTTGTATCTTTTCAAATATATTATAACATTGCAAATTTATTAAAAACGTGAAGTTTGGGAAGTTTTGGTTAAGTTATCAGAGATGCCAATAAAATTAAGCTTTTTCTTGTAATAGGCGAAAATCGTTTTAAATAAAAAAGTTCCACAATATTTTCACTTTTCAAACATTGTCTAAAGATATAAATATTATGTAAAATACAGTGCCTGTTAGTATTATCAAATTTACAGATTTTTATAGGAAAATGAAATTATATACGGTAATTATGAAAAATGAAAAAAAAATGTAAACAATTTGTATGCCTGTATGTTCTGGCTAATCACCGAAATACTTCGACCAAATTGGACGGGTCTTCTGGCAGTTACCTAATATTATAAGGCGTAACAAAGAGTACTTTTATTTTATAAAAAGAATTAGAGTTCAGCAATAAAAGATGAAATTTATTACGTTTATTTTGGCTCCAAGAAGTAAACATTATTTTACTGTAAAAAGGAAATGCGAATGAAATCACAGAGCAACGCTAGTCAAATTATACTGTCGAATTTGTTACTACTATATATAAATAAATTGTCTTCAGAATTGCACTTGGCCTCTGATGAGCGAATGTAGTAGTTATTTACTAAGATTATATATTTCGTGACGTCACAACACTAATTCATAGTTTAATTTTCTTCAGCTCACTACAAACATACTTTAAACATCTACAGTAAATTTTAGACTAAACATATCAACGATACAGAACCACTCCGACGAAATAGATCATCACTTCACTCAAGTCACCTCTCCCTAGAGAATCTTGGGATACAACTGATCCCGTAATTTGATTTTTCTATCTGAACTTGATAGATACAAGAAACAATACGCTTCTTCTCACACCAGCGAGCAGGGGATTGATTGAAAGCACTATTTCAATATTCTAGTTAAAAAAAAGGATTAAAACAATATTCAATTATGCTAACCTATCGATTGGAACAGTTGCACTAAAAACGCATTCAATATATGATTAATTATATTTTTAACTGGGTCACTATGGAATTTCAAAACTATGAAATGTAATACTAATTACTCCTTCTTAACAATATTATAAACGAGAAAGGAAGCTTATTTGTCAATTAATTTGTTTATAGAGATAGTTAGATCACGAAATAGTTACGACAATTTAGTTGAAACAAAATATTAAGAGGAAGCAATCACCATTTTCATCATCATCATCATCATCACTATCATTATTACCCTCACCATGATATATATAAAATCAACATGTATGCAAACTCGGAAACCCTTAGTATTTACGTCACGATGTTTGTTTGCATTAATCTTCACGGTCACTCGATCGATTTTAATTAAATGTAAAAGTACAATAAGTCCGATAGTTTATATCCCAATCTAGGCAACAACGTCTACAGGACGTTATTGAATAACTTACCTACCATATAACCACCTCAAGCTTCACACTCGATGAGGACAAAAAATTTACCTCTTTTCCAAATTATAACTTGAATATTCTGTATTTACATCAGGAAAAGATATACAACAAAGATTCACTAATAATTTAGCCACTGAAAGGCAAAAATATTAAAGTATTATCAACTCGACAAAAGATGGCGCTATTGCACGTAATTTGTTTAGAATTAACAACGAACATCTGTGTTTATTTCAGCAAGTTTGAAGACATTTTTCAACGAATCAAATGGAAATGGAGCCCGTGATTTCCTGGTTGTGAAATCGATTACACAATGTAACGTAATACGCTATATTTTACGAGTATATTAACTAACATGCTCCACGGTTTGCCCAAAAGTAACATTTTCAGAATGATACTGATTTTATGGGAGTCTATATTCTAAACCAATTTTTTTTAAAGTAGTAAAGGTGTTAACGTATTATGTGCATTTAATATATTTTTTAGTTATTATCAAATGTGAATATTATCTTTCAGCAGTTTTCTATGTAAAATTTAAATAGTTTCCGACCGTCCGCCCGCCCGTCCAAGGGAATCGGATATTTTCACATGATTTAAAATACTATATGTACATACGTACATTTTTTTCTGTGAAACTGCGTTCTCTTCTTTTTCATATTGTGTTTTTATTCGTGAAACGTGTTAAGGACGTGTCTATATTTCTTCTATACGTTATATTTATTGTATTGTGTATTTTCTTTATATGTCTGGAATGTTTCCTTAACTTAGAAATAAAATTTTAACTACCACAGGTAAGTAATTCACTAATATATTACGAACCATTTTTATACGGAAGTGAATAGACATAATTTGTATTCCACAGTTTCCAATTCTCACCCGTTTATTTCTTAGATTTCATATCAATAATACTATATGAACGAAATTACTAATTATCGCATCAACTATCTCAGAAACGAATCTAATTAAATATTGAAGTTTAAAAATTTAAGAACACAATATTTAAAAGAGACATCTACCAAAGTTGTAAGATTATGATATATGAATTATTAACGCCAAGGTACTGTTAGTGAGTTAGTTGTTTCAAAGCAATTTTTGGATATCTCCTCAATGATAAGACATTACCGAACTTGTTTACCCCAGTCGGTTAACGCTTCCTGGTAATTCAAGAACAGCTGCCGTCGGTCCATCGGCACGCGGCGGCTCTCGTAAACACTATTTTTGGTTAATAACATTCGTAAAGGAAAGACTATCTTATGTCGCAAATATCTAGATATTGTGAAAGCTTTAATTGATATTTTTAAACTGTCAATAACGGTATGTTTGAAAACGATTGGTTAGAATGGAGTAATTTCAGTTCAATTTTGGAAAGTATTTAATGCATTCATTGTCATTAGGTTTATAAATACAAACAGATAGAATCAACAGTAGCAATTTAGTGAACGAATGTTAATTTTTATTTGTAAGTTTCGCTTTAAAATATCAACTATAAATAATATAAGTTTCATCACTAGTACATTATATTAATCGTTTGTAACATAAATAATAATCTAACAAGTAAATTGGCGAAATACCAGGAATCTGAATATCTGGATATTTCCACAATTCACAATTCCACTTTGTATTATTGGTATAAACGTGCCGCCACAAAATGCTATAGTTCATAAAGTACAGGAAAAATTACAAAGATTTGAAAAACTGATCCGTAAAAACGTTAAAATCCGATACGCGCAAGATATGTTAGATGCCATAAAAATAAAAATTTTAAGCATCCTTCGACAACAAAGCAACGATCTCCTAAATTATAGCTTGAAATAATTTGAACAGGTCAACTTTGAAAAAAAAAGACAAGTTAAAATCGGCGTATTTCTTTAAGAACAATATTATACGCACACCAAAGACACACACAACATAATAATTACAGCTTTTTAAATAATAAGTTTAAAACTAACATGATTCAATAGATAAATAGTGATAAAGCGATAAGAGTAATCACGTTCGTAGCAGGTGGAAGGCTGTAGTCTCAATACGTAGGTGTGCGGAAAAGACGCGTCATTATAGGTATGTCAGCATTGTAAATATATAGTGTACCCACCCGTACGTACGGTTTCAAAGCGACATCAAACTAAGTAATAAATGTTACGTTCGTTTCGTAACGACTTCTACCATTCAGCACAGTGTGCTCGCACCGTTAAATAGAATTATTATGATAGGAGCGTGTGGGCAGACAGTTTGCATCGTACATATTGGCATTGCAAGGCGCATCCGCCTCAATATTCACTAAACCTCAAGGTCGATATTAATTCACTGCTCGTTTTGTATTTGATTATCTCATATATTTAGAATTATAGAAAGGATTTGCAAATCGTTTGACAACACTGACTAATAAATTAAGACTCATGTTTGCAGTAATGTTTTTAAGGATATGTCACGACTATCTTGTTACTAAACATCATTTGACACAAATGATAAAATTCCTTAGTGCTCTGTGCGAGTCAGGCAAAGTGTTAATTGACATATATCACAATAAAAATTTAACACAATGTGGCCGGAACATCTCTTTGGAACGACTCGCGGTACTGGATAGTATAAGGGTGAGTTTAAAGCTTATAATTTAAGGTTCGGATAACTATAGCATGTTATAAAATCGTATTTAAATGATTGAAAATAATTCATTTTGAGGTGTAATACAACAATTGTACAAATATACAATTTGTTTGTGAATATTAGAATGACGGTTTAGAAGTCGATTATAATAAAAGTAGAAGCAATAATAGTTGTCGAGTCCACCTCGTAAGTATCAAACAGAAAGGTCTTTCAAACGTTTTGATTAGCTTCACTTATAATTAATAAACAATGCGAAAAACATTTCGAAAGTGAACATTACCAAAACTATAGTCTTAAAAGTATACTTGTAGTTCTATTTGGAAGATATCGCATGCAGAATCTTTTTCATGATCTATAAAAGTTCACAGTAGCTGTTACGTAATAATCGAATCTGAATATTTCACCCGAGCCACACGCCGATACGTCAATAATCTGCCAGAGGCAGTTTGTAGCTAAAACGCCGCATTCTTTTGGGGAACATTATATAACATGGCAGAATAACATATGGTTTGTTAGTGGCAGCTCAACGTGAATGAACTAGTATTTATGGGTATTTTGTCAGAAATTATGTTTTGGGTTACCATATGTAATACAATAATTTTCATTTATACTAGTGTTGATGATAAAAAAAACATTCAATCTGCTTATATCATACTTATATGTACTAACGTACACATCTTGGTCTAAATTAGAATAACTGATATTATGGCACTAATCAAGGTGAATGTCTATAATACACGCAGCACACCCTATGTTTATTATGTCATGCTTTAAATGCGTATGGTTACGTCGCCATAAACATTGAAGCTTCAAGTGACGCCGATAGTTCCCGTTTCAATCCGGAACTAACGCAAATTGATTTCATGGACGGCTAAATATCCTGAACATTTAACTTAACTAACGACACGAAATTTCGTCTGTTACAAAAAAAGATGTAGGTTTTAACCGTGAACAAACAAACATCTATCTTTATACCTAAATCGGTTCTGGCATCTGTAATCTACAGTATATGGATTTTCGAATATTCGAAATAAAAATAAGGCTGATGGTAGAACATAAATGTGGCGTTTAGGTTGGCGACGCGTCTCCTACTGGTATTGGAGGAGGCCATGGGCGACAAGAATCGTTTTATAGTGAAACTGTATGCTCGCTTGTCTTCCTATGGTATGTCAAAAAGGCTGGGCAAAACGTAAAAAAACTAACTCACTTTTATATTTATATCATTAGTTAGAGCTCGTTTGGATTCCTGTAAACAAACTATTATATATCAATGACATTTGAAAATTTAGCACATTTTTTAGGCATTGTGGCATTTTACACCTATTAGTTATAACTATAGCGATAAGTCTAGTTCAATATACGAGTACATAAAATTTACAAAAAGAAATTGGTAAATAATTTTGGATTTGCAGGTTTATGCTATCTAGCGTGAGTATTTACATTCACAGCATTCATCGGACTGAACAATTTGTTAAGTGCTTATTGAGTATCCAAAATTGTGTATCAATGTATAAGTGTGTTTATACAAAACACGTAAACTGCGCACTCCGTTAGGTACAATTGTAAACAACATTCCGACACCTGAACGTACTTACTGTTTATTTTGATATCGCAACTAAATGATAAAGGTTGTAGTATTAACTAATAGCTTTTAAAACAGTTACTTGAGTTCCTCTCGCAAATTCTTTATCGTCAATTACTCTTAAGATAGACTAAGGCGTACTTAGTCTAGTATAGTATATATAGTAAATCTCAATATGGCCCTTATCACCGACCATCAATCATAGAAGGAAATATCGCGATGTTCTTGAACAATTTGGTCTTCTTTTTCCATAATTAGAAGATATTTAACTGTCTACTAGGACTCCATCAATACGCTATTTAAAACTACCTGTCTGTAGCCGATCCGCCGTAAGGCTGCGCAAGAGTCGCTTGATGCTGCGCCGCCGCCGCACCCCGCACCCGTCTTCTGACGCGCTCATCGTCACATCACACTCTCAACACTAATCACAAAACCATATCTTTGTTTCAAATAAGTCGTAACAAATTAAACTTAAACATTAACCGTGACAAAAGCAAATTTGGTCGCTTTATGAAGTTATGCTTTTATAAACAGATTCGGACAGACTCATTTTTGCCTACAATGATATTAGCAATGTCTTGTAGTAACAAGAGAATCACACATTTAAACATAACAACTTAAGCTGGATTTAAGCGGAATGTATCGCTATGTTACCCCAGAGCCTGAGCAAAATCCCGGATTCTCTTTCAGATTGACACAACAGTTTAACATTGACACCAAGTTTAATGTTCTAGAATCATCTTATTCTATACAGTTTATCATTCCTAAAATGCCTAAGATTTTTCATAATGGCGTTTCCCGTATTAGAAAATCAATAAATTTTGTATTCATGGCATCCAAGACGACTTCATTTTAAATTCAGATTAATAGAGAAAAACATTTCCTATTCCATAGTAAGGGTACTTTGACAGAATGTCTAATGCAAATTGCGTCTAAATCGGGATAATTACGCGAGCAACCCTCTGTGCAAATATCAATCAGTGGAGATTAGCTCTGAACACCAACCCTCACTATCATATACAGTATTGTACGAGTATATATATCTACCAAATGTTAAAAATAAATCTCAGGAAGCATTTAAGCCATTATTAAAAGCTAAACTTTTTAAACAAACGCAATCAGTGACTGATAATATAATACTGTCTGATAAGTTAATTTTAATAAAAAAAAGTGTTTTTAAATGTTAATTTTAAATTATAACTTTCCAATAAGCTTTACGGTTTCAAAACCTCGATGCAAAAAGTTAATTGTTTTAGTTCGAAATGTCTGTCTGTGATAACGCAACTCCTAAATGTATGAGCACATTCTACTGTAATTTTGTTTAATTGAGAGCTGAGATGATCGAGATGGTTCATTAATTTATAAAGATTTGTTCAAAGAATTGATGGTTTGCCGTCGGATGTCGAACAAACATAAAACTCAATTTTAACCTACTTCTCACTATCCCCTCTTAATGAAACTTGATATATATGTAGTATTTTGGAGCCACTCTGAGAGAGATAAAGGTCATTTTTTAAAATTTATTTATATACAATATATATTCTCTACTAAACACTCAGTCGCATATAATATGTAGAGAAATAATAATGTAACCATACAGAATTACAGTATATATAACACGAGGTTATCACACGGACAATATTGTATGTTGCCATGTCCGAACGGACATCGCAATCTACTGCTAGATCAAAGAGATTACATCTAAGTGAGACATGACTACGCGACTTCCATTTCGAATGGAAATTTGATTACTTTGTATTATTACCTTCTGTATATTTCATTAGTAAGGCTTTAAAGATATTTTGTAGGACACAATTCCGTATAATATAAAGAGAAAATGTTGTCTAGTTCAGTCTAAACTTAGTTCATCACATTTTTAAGATATACAATAACATACGTAAGATATTGATAGTCTGCCGTAAGTTCTGTACAAGAAGCCATTTTCCTAAACCAATGAGTTGTATGTTCAATACCCGCTTAGTCTAACATGTTGGTAATGAAAACAAAATATTTATTTTGAACTATCAAATTGATGCGTGAAATTTCTAAATAAATTTCCAAAATTCCGGCAAAATCGCGTACATGTTCGCAGGTGGTAAAAGAAACAAAATAGGACAGCACATCATTGAAAAATTAATCTCAGGTCACCTGACTGCTGACTAATATTAAAACATTTATAATTCTTTCTATTAATATTCTATTGACCATATAGGTGTATAATCTCAGCTATGAAGTCAGATAATATTGTTATAAGAAAAATGTACAAACAAAATTATGAAACAAATTAATTTAAAAAATGAAATTCCTGACGAGCTTATAAACGAACAAAGTTTATAGCAACTGATACAAACGCCGCGAAGGAATGACTGACAATAAAATCCTTATGACTTACTCAACTTTATGATCAATCGTGTTTCATTGTTTTGTATTGTTAAATATTTATTTGTATCTAGAATGTTAATTGTGGCATTCTTCCCCGTTTATGTAAGTGCCGATGTGTAAACTTTAAGCTAATCAGATCGTTTACAGATTCAAATTCCTCCTTATCGAACATAATTATTATATTTTGTCTAATTTCTATAAATACTACCTCGTTATAAAATATTGAATAGTCATATAATATACAAACTTGTTCTGATAACATTTAAGCAAGTGTCCCAAATATAATGTTCCGATGGCATTTTACACAACACTCAACAAATAGAACGTTAGGGTGACGATACATTGAGATTTTCATGAAACCATTACGTATTTAATAATTAAAGCCGAATATTTTCATAACGTCAATGTTAGGTGTTTTATAGGATTTATTTGTGTTTAAGATATCTGTGTGTAGAATTACCTTAATAAGAAGTTATATTGCATCTCAGTCTACGAGTATAAATATAATGAAATATATACTTTATACAATGAATGCGATATTGTATATATAAAATTTTATTTTTAACTATCAGTACACTGAGGATTACTATTCATCGATGGAAATGACAAGAATGATAAAAAAATATTCTTTTAGTTAGGCATTCGTCGTAGCGCAGTGGATACACATTTAATTTAACAGAAGTAAAAATTTGCTTAGAAGTTAAAAAAAGTAAAGAAGACTGATTATCTATTTTCTAGGAAAAAACTCAGGGATACAGAAATATGTCTAATACATGTCCCGCTAAGGAGCACGATATGCAGTGACTCGCGTAATCCGAATTACATTTTCTACCGTTAACATCATGTTATAATAAAAATGTGTCATGACAGCTCGCCGGAAACACCACGTTCAAGAAAGAACATAACTGACATCCACCCTACACTAATACCTACGCATCACAAAGATGACTGGCTTCGTTGGGGCGCGATTTCCCGCAGGCCTTCACAATTTTTCGGCCGACTGACAATTTACTTTGTATATATTTAATATCGGTGAAAAGTATCCGGCCGAATTAGTATTTATATTAACCCTATACATTAATTTGATCATTAGAATAATATAAAATGAGGTCTCGTGTTTTCTAAGGCGATACGGGACTTACACAATTGTGTATCTATTTCATTGATAGTAGATAACCAGTCTTGTTTCTTAACCTATCTAAGAAAAATACTTTTTCTCCAATATTTTGATACGTTTTTCAAATAATATAACAGGTATATAAATTCTGCCAAAATTTTGACAATTTTCGTTTAAAATAGTCTCGTCGATAATTATTATCAAACTGAATGAGGAAAACGAGTCTGACACCGTCTTCACTCTTTGCCGAAATAATACTAATGCTGTCATTTATATAAACGGAATACGTGTATAAAAGTTACTTAAATATTTCAAATGATACAAAATACTGAAATGCCAGAAGGATAAAAACTTTAACGGCTAAATATTTTATCTCTCAATGTAACAAATTAAATTAGAAATATTTGCCAGATAATTCGAATCTAGTTTTTCTCAAGTGTACATCGCAGCACACCGCAAACGCATTCTAACAATTACACAACAACAAAGTCAATAAAACGTAATTTATTATTATTTATTATAAATAATTTCGTGCGCGAATGTACTCGTAAAGCAGACCTTTGGCTCGTTGCCAACGGAGCGGGATGTTTCTCGCGTTTTATTGTTCACCTACAACGTAACATGAAGAGTTATAGATAATTTAGACATCGTATTTTATGGCATTAGCAGTCGAATGTACCGACTAGTCAATTATTTATTCATTTTATTCTTACTGTACAGGAATTTAGCCAAAACTATTTTTCTAATTATACTAAATTATAAAGATATAATTATAAAATATACATTATCATCGTTTAATTGACAGATTAAATTGAATTTGCTAAGAACACTCGATTCATTAAAATGAGAACTGATGTGTCGGACGTCAAAACAGCAATGAAACTGAAGTTGTCGAGATTTATAATTTTCATTAAAATAAATATGATAATCTCGACGACTGTACCAGTGAATCAGATGTTTGGCGCGCCTCCAGACAATCAGGACGTTTCCTTGACTTTGTTAATTTTTAAAAAGATTTCTCGTACACAGAAGACGCTTGAAGATTACATATGCGCTTACTCATGAAGTACAAAAATGTACGCTGATCATATTTGTTTCTTTTTTATGACAGTAACTGACAGACGAACGTGGGGCTTACTTGATGGTGAGCTCTTGAGCCTCACGAAATATAATTCACTGATACTCAATTGATCTGAATTATTTAGAGCATTCACAAACAAATATAAAAACTAAAGTCGAAATTGGCATTACACATAACGATTTCAATTTATAAACGTTGTCTTCGTCATATCTTAGACTATAAAATTCTAGTACAAAAAGCTGAACCACAAAGCTAACTCACATAAAAAAATATTACAAAGGTTTCCTCGTCGTATAAGCTCCAAATAAAATAAAACTTTCGTTTGAGCTTTTTCATACAGAACTTTTTATTAAGTTACGCAAGTCTGGAAGATTATAGAAATAGTATTAATCTAAGATTTTTCTAACGCTTTAACAGAGATAGTCTTTTCGAACAATTATATCCTCAAATTTACAATTCGTATGTTACTAAATTAGATATCAAAAAGCGCAATATTAAATTTTTTTTTATTATAATGTATACACTAACTAATTTCTTCGTTATTTTTGGCGGAACTTTTCTGGTAATAGATAGCGTAACTTTAAATGACTAATGCAAAAACAGTTACGCGCTCATTTATACACTGTTTATATTTGTAGATAATTTCGTATTCAGAAAATGATATACCTACACCAATTTTATGACGTAATTATTCACATAGATAAAATGACAGCTCTATTACATATACCGACAAAGTAATACTTCCTTAATGCATTGCGATACTGAATGAGTCATTTATGTCATATTTATTAATTGGTTAGGATATATAGACCCTGCGCGGAGTGGTAGGATATGACCTTGACCAATTGGCGCGCGTCCAGGCTGATAACGGCGGCGTGCAGTGCATTCCGCATAAAATGAGGCTATTTCCGTGCCGTAATCGTATGTAATGCAGGTCGCGTATGCGCGGGACACAGTTTTGTGTCTGTTTAACTGTATGGAGTATTGGAGCCAAGAAATAACTTGCTACCGAGTTTCGCGCAAGCCTTGATAATATGGAATGTTTTTTCTGGCCTGAACTTAGAGATTTCCTTTGAGAGAGGTAACATATAAAAGTCTACAGAATTTTATTATGAATAGGGAAAATAATTACGAGATGTAGGCATGTCACTTGCAGACATTATTTATTACATGAGGCGTCTAGACGGCATCGCTAAGGGTGACCATCAATTAATTGCAAATATTGAAACGGAAAATATATGACAACACCTATATAGTATTGAAACTGAATTTAATCACTCAACAAGATTTAAGATTCAGAAGAGGATAATGGAATATACATATAAAACTGTATTAAAACCTTGAAGCGAATCACTAAGAGTAATGCAAAATATAAAACCTTTACAGGTTAGATATTTTATTCTTATTAAACAAAATAATTTTAAATTTATTAAAAGCATTTTGATGTGAATCTCTATTAAAATATTCTAAATATCATAAAAAATATACATTAACTAATATCAGTTTAAGTTCAATAAAATTAACAATGCTATCAAATTATTGATTCACGAAATTGTAATATATTTTCAAAGATATGGTTTCCCTACAACGCTGAAACTTTTCTTTTACAAGATTTACAGTTCACAATAACAAACAATTTTTTTGAAAATACTCGTCTCTGTTACGTTGATTATATATAGACATAAGTAAATAATGAGATTGTTTACTTGCTATGTTAATTCTGAACAAAAAATACCAAATTACTCAGTAAGAAACATAATTCTGACACTCTACTAGAAAATACTTCCAGAGAGGCAGATGAATAAAATTATAAATAACAGTCATGGAATGACGAGCTGAAAGGTCACTTGTTGATAGAACGTGATATGAGATTATAAATGATGGCAGACGATGGTTTTGGTATCGACCTACATATTGGTATTTAGAGCCTACGGGAATGGGTAGATTAATAATATATATCAATGCAATAATACACCATTTAAGAAATGCGATGTAAAGGAGAGGAGGACGACGGGGAAGGGGGATTTACTAAAATAGTGTTTGTAGATCAATACCGGAACTCCATTCTATTACCGTATCGAACAGTTGGGCAGAGGCACTTAAAGTAGCGATAGCAAGAACAATTTCGGGTGTATCGATACTAAAAATGAGAGCCAAGAGAAATATACTTAAAATATCGCTTGTTGCGCATGGTGTAGAATCGGTGAAACTTTTTTATTTTGAAAAGTCTTGTTTGAATGTCCTAAATTCAAAACAATGTTAACAAAATGAAAATTCAAAAGAGAACAAACGTGCTTGAAAACCTAATGTTATCATGTTTATGTGATGAAAATACAATTTTAATTTTCAACCTATTTTCCGAAATATTTTTTAGTGATGAATGATTTTTTTTTAATTTCGCAGCTGTAAGATATAACTTCACTATTTCAAATTCCTAATGAGCGCCAAACAAAGCAAAACACACTAAATTAGTTATATTTAATTAATAATGTTTATAATGAAATAGAATATAGAAAATTTTACTTATAGGTACGTCTATAATGCAAATATAAGTTTTTAATTTATACACTCGTTGCCATATTTGAACAGATTCTTAGATTTATAAATACATGGTTTCCTACTTGAAAACAAAAGCTACTGTGAGGAAGTTAAAGGGCAAAATAGCTATGTATAGCTTTTGGCTACATTTCCTCTATTAAATATAAAAAAGAAAGATTAGTTAAAAAAATCTATCTCAACTTTATCTGTCGACAGTGCACACAGATCCCGCGAGCGACACGCGGCACTATTTATTTGGAACAAACGCGCCCGCTGCAACTATTTAAATGATTTATTGCATTTTAATGCGATCTATTAGAACAAATATTTATAAAATTATATTTTAGTTACGGTTGCCGTTTGTGAATGTTTCGAGATTGTTTCAGTAATGTATGAGATGTGTTATTTATTATTTATTAGTAATTCAATAGTCGTGATGTTTCTTTTTAGATCTATGATTTTTCGAGGAGTATTAGTCCTTAATACTAACCGGATGTGAACATCTAAGAAACAATTGAATGTTTTAAATGAAGTTTATAAATTGAAATTGGAATAATAGTTTCATAACAAATAATATTGTTTAATATTATCAAGACAATTTTTTTTCAGTTAATTTATTATTCTTAATAAGGAATTCGTTGTTTTCGTTTCATGTAGGTACATAATATAGATTATTTCTAAAAATTCTCTTTAAAATAAGATTAATTAAAATATTGTTTTCTTAAACTATAAACTTGCACTGCCTAAAACGCATACAGTTAAGAGACAATGCAATCAAAAGTATTTGTTAGTTATTTTCCCTCACCCTAAAGGCACCCCTTGTAGACACCTTGGCGCCAAGTCTGCAACTTCGCATACCAGAAACAAAAATTCAATGTGACATGCCACTAGCTCCCTCGCTATAAAGGGTCGGGCCAATTGATAACACTGCAATATTTGGTATACCGCATGAGACCTGATATGATTATTTTTACTACTACCGGATTATTTTCTACTAACGGATCTAACAGACGTGGCCCTGTACATACGTCTTGAATAAAAAATTCAAAAATTTCATCTTGACAAATTATAATTTTAAACTATTCTCGCATCCACTTGAATACACACAACAAATTTCAATTTTTAAAATCCAACTAGGTGTTTAATGACTAACACACTCACAGAATATTTATACATATATAAGCATGTAAGCTCAGAATATTGAAGTGCGGTGACGCATTGTTCGACTGCAATTAATTCATTTTTGAATGGTTGAAATAAAAATACATAGGTCGACAGAGTATTATGGAACAATTCACGGATACAACGGATGAGGCCTATGAATAAACTAGGTAAATTATGTCTAACAAATGAACGATGAAACGGATTTAACAAACGCTAGGGCGCTTGCAACTTTAAACCAGTCCAATTTTTTTCCTAGGACGAAAACTTTGACACAACCTTTGAAAAGAATAGAGGCTCATATAAAGACTACTGGCCCAGTTTCTTTGAACCACGACGATTAAAGTCTTTCACTGTACATATTTTAAAATAGTCCTGTCGAATAAAAGCAGTGTGCGAGACATCTAATAATAAATTACTACTTATGTCATCGCAAAAGAACAATACAGAAGATTTATGAAGCCGTTCATCAAAAAGTAGAAAAAGGAAGTATAATTTTAATTTCGTTTAATAACACATCTTGCTAAATTTAACTAATAAAATAATCTGTGTTTCAGATTTTCTTTATGCCTAAATGTGGTGCAAAAGAATCCATGCTTCGCTTCACAATCATAAATAACGGTCACAGTGATGGTCGGGCTAAACTTGGGAGCGTGAAAGCAGTATATA
>JAOSYY010000004.1:3602984-3636764 GCA_025727935.1 Hebomoia glaucippe
CATGCTTCGCTTCACAATCATAAATAACGGTCACAGTGATGGTCGGGCTAAACTTGGGAGCGTGAAAGCAGTATATAATTGCGAATTTACTTTATACAGATTTACGTCAGGATTACTGGATCGAATAATTATAAAATCTTGAGAATCCCAAAAGAAACGTAATAAGAATTCGACAAAAACAAAAAGTAATTTCCTACAGATATCCTCATGTCGAAGACAAAAACAAAAGCATTAGAGTGAGTGTCTTACCGCAACCTTGACCCACTGGTGGCTATTGGCATATTATCGTTTTACTTTCCGCAATGAGACCACGCTGCGACAATCAGCAGTCAGATGCCCATTTACAACGGGGCCCCATACTACGGCCCTAAATAATAAAGAGATGGGAGGAACATAGAATACATAAATTAACTGGACTGTAAACTGTCAATGAAAACTCAAATTAAAGGTTTTCCAACCCAACTTTCATATCAAAATGAAATAAGTCGACAACGGACCGTAGAAAATTTTCAAGTAACGTGCACCTGTGAACTTTTGAAAGCGAAGAATACACGATGCCATTTCTTGTGATATTACTTTAGGGCCAAATATCACTTGTCTGACAAAATACAAAGAATTTTTATATTATGCAAAACACAATATATGTAATTACAATGGAAGGTGGGATTATGCTTTCAAATAATCGAATTTGTATCAAGTTATGTATTTTTGTTTTGAGGCCCCGTTCAGGGCCCTACAAATATAGAAGCCGCATCTGTGCCAAGGAACACATTATACGCTTCGCTTAAGAGCAAATAGGACACTTCAGAGCATTTAATTGTTTGGATTGTTCGGGAAATTGTCAAGTAATTTGCTTGAGTTTCAAGTGGTCTTGCCTTTGTCAGAATAAGATAGCCTTTTTGAGTAATTTCAATTTATTATATTCGTTTAGTAGTCAGTGAATTAGAAAGCTTGAAAAACCTAAAGAAAATTGATAGCTTTTTTATACGAAGTACATTGTTTAAACGAGCCGCTATAATTAATTATACGACATATACCTTACAAACCTATGTCCACATCTACGACGTGTTCTAGTGATGGCGATTGACATTTGGGTGAAATGTCAGCGGATAGTCACTATCGGCAGGATACGCTGCCGGCATACATTAGATAAAAATGTCCTACGCACTTATTTTTATTTTAATATTTTTTAAGCAAAAACATTGTGAATTGATATCGTCTATACAATTGTGGATTACTGCTGATCAAAAAGAGAGTTGAGGAGAAAGATATTAAAACGAGTCAATGTCATAGAATCGGAGGAGAACAAGCTTATTCTCATCCGGAAGGTTTATTCGGATAATTCATGAAAACTTCAACAAATTTATGAATTTACCAGATCAAACGCCGCATAAAGCCTATTCTAGTTGATTAAAAAATGTTTTTGAACACGAAGATGGAACGATGAAATTAATAATAAAAATAATATAAATACCTTTTTATATAGATAAATAGAGACACAAAGTCAAAGTGATAAGAAGTAAGTTCAAGATGATTTAGAAATAGATATTAATTAAATAAAAGAGTTAAAACAGATGAAACACGTAATTACTGAACGTAATAAATGTATAAAAAGATTTATGAGTAACATATGTGACTATAAGATAATGACGTCTCAAAGATAAACTATTTTTGATGGAGTATGTAAATTATTAAAAATTTTCGCAACACGTCAATCTTAATAACCCGTGGACATAAAAATCCATTTGTTTTGAGTATAAAGCCGATCAAACAGATAGCATCAACCGGCTGACGTAACGCAGAACAAACAACGCAAGCAAAAACACGATCAAAGAGTCATCTTGGTAACTTCGCGTTTGGGCCATTAAAGTAGAGATTTGCTTATGGATAGAATACGAAAATTTCTTAATATACTATTAGACTTTAAGATCATAATGTAAGATATATTCCAATGGCTGATAACGAAACATTCATATTGAATATACCACTATTTTAGAAAAAGCTATATAATTTCGAACTCGCACAAATATCACTCCGCATATTAAGTTTTATACACATATCAACTTCCAAAATTTTGTTATATTGTTAGATAGCGAATAGAAGCTTTCCACTAGCGATAGTGTAATATTCAAATAGTCTAAACTCATGTAATACTAAAAGCAATAGCTGTTCTTTAAGAAATACGTTTCATCTTAGCTGTTTCACACCGCTGCGTTTATGGCGTCGTGTTACCCGACAAGCACTGCCCTTGAGAAGGGTCGGCCGCTCCCATACCTAACGTCATTAAACTAATAGAAAGCATGGCGTTACATCCTCCGGCCACATAAAACATATAGATTCAAGTTTATGATTTGCAGTGAATCAGTTTATTAGTTCGAACGATACTGTGTTATTTTATGTTCACAGCGTTTTCCTTAGGAACAATTCGAAACATGCAGATTGATATTAAACCTACAAGACGTTGCGAACAAAGCTTCTACGGTCTAGCTACCCCTAAACCAACGATAACCATCTTATGCACATCTAACATAAAAATATCGGATAAAAACTAGAACTACTCAATAGAAAATTTTATAGAACCAATTAGTTAAAAAAAAAGAAGTAAAAGAAATGCTGGATAATGTCACATATAAGAAATCTAATTCCAGTAATCTCATCCGAATTTCATATACGAATTAAAAACTGGAAATTGATTTTCAAAATTTAAATATGTCCATTGGTTAGCAAGTCTAGCTAATAAAAGCTTGTTACACTCAAAGCTATCTCGACGATTGTAAATGCACTGAATACTGTCCGTACAAACTGCAGTGTGTCATTGCAAATACTAGCATCAGAATAAAGATAATTGAACTATTTCACTCAATTGAAAAGATGCGACTCAATCTTTTTTATCAACAACATAGACACACAACCTTAAGCCTCAATTGATGGATACCTGCCAAATATTCCATTGAATTTGAAAAACTTCCGGACAGAAAGGGTGATTTTCCGCTTAATAGAAAGTGCTTTATCAGAAGGTATGTGAAGGATTTTTTACACATTTTTTTAACAGTACCATTCCAGAACAATAATTACCATATGACTCGTCAAAATTATATGAAGTCCGTAGGAGTTAAAGAAAATCTTATATACAACTCAGTAAGCCTCAGATAAAGGATGTAATATGTAAAGTAAGGAAAATACGACCTATATGAACTCTTTTTTTAATCACAGCGCGCATAAATACAAGGCAATAGACATATACAATGGTACCAACGTTACAGAATGTTGGTAACAAATAACGAAGATCAAGATAAAAATCATAACATTACATAAAGCAATCCCGATCCCCTTGTTAAAATAAACTAGTGCATATACCGCGGCGTCGCCTATAAATACGAGCTCGTCTTCCGGACGTCAATAAACGTAGTCACAGTCACTGCACACAGAGCAAGGTGAGTAATGCGCTAATTATAATATTTAACGACTCAGTAATTGTCTATGCTATGTCACTATGTTAATAAATAAAGGAATAAGCCAATATTCGAAACATATATAGTCGGAGCAACCCTTTCAAGTTTATACAACAAGAACCAAAAATATCGGATCGTACTTAAAAACAAAGTATCTACGCGTTTATTTATATATTTGCTTAATTCGCAGGTATAAGTATGAAATTGAATACGATTTTACTTATATCACCGTGTATATCGAAGTATAACGCCATCTTTACATATTTAAAACATAAAAACGTCGTTAGTTAGTTAAAAAGGGATTTTTCTCAACAATGACCACAACTAATTAAATTTGTTGTGTAATATTACTTGCGATTATGAGATATGCGAAACAAATGTATGGAATACAAGAGTTTAATACATTATTTGTAAGTTCATTTAAATTAATACTAAAAGTTGAACTATTAAGTTAATTATTTTTTTGGTTAGCACACACCCTAACGAAGCCAAAGCGAATTCTTAAGTATCGGTTGTTTCCAGGCGTTGTAACTGTAATGTCACCCAGAAACTTTAGAAGCCAATTTGCAACTAATTCTAGCGGCCGCGTGTTTTGAATAAAAATTATAAAATCGAAGATCGACTTTTGCAATACTTCGGTCTTTCGTCAAAGTGCAAACAGAGAAATCAAAGCTACAACGCAACAAAACTTAGAATTGTCATCAATTATCGTAATCAAACTAAACGTAATCAATTTATTTTCGATAATTTTCAAAACAGGTTAAAAATTACATATTTGTTACGTTTTTTAAGTTCTTTAAAAGATCAGTATTAGTGTTCTAAAACTGCAGCCAGAAAATTTGTTTATAAACAATGACACATGTATGTATGTAAAACATTCTTATTGCGGTGACTACTTTAAAAATAACGGTACATACATTTTTATCTCGTACACACGAAATGTTAACAGCTGATGTAGTGCATGAAAATAGATTTACATTGTTATGTTATGACAAAATGCTTATTTAAGAAAATAAATTAAGGAACGCCTCGTCTTGCGAGATATTTGGCAGACATATATCTATACCTGTTCCACTGATAATTTTTCTTTGTAGATATGTAACTGTTTTAAACCTTTATAATCAGTAACACAATATTTAAATCTAAGAAAAATTATAAATTTTTCTGTCCCTTCTCCTTTATTATTTAACGGAAATGGGATAGCTGCAACTTCACCATTGTTAATATAACATTTTTTACCCATAAACTATAAAATTGGTTATCATACCCACTTATCACTGACTAACAAATGATGTCATTGTGTCATTGAATTCGCCGTGATTTTAAAAAAATACTATTTGATTAATATTAAACGAAACGACCAAAGACGTTAGCACGGAACTCTACCGAAACATCGAGGACTAATGGTCTAAGCGTAAAAAGTCTTTCTAAAACTTCTAGACAAATCTCATGTTTACTATTAACTAATTACTGAAACCAATCCATAACCGATGATATTCGTTGCATCACTATATCGATAATATGTAAGAAAATATAAATCCTAAAACATAACTTCATAAACGCAATAAACTCACAAACAAACAACGATCGCAACGAACACAAAAATAAACACACGCTAACTAACAGTCGTCCGACACGCGCGCGGTCGGTGCCGCTACTACTTACAGCCTGAAACTTTCATGGAAAGCTCACGGGAGCTTTCAGCGCGACGTTAGTTTACGCAGTGGAACACACGAAACATTGAAATCTTTTGGCATTCTAGAAAAACAAACAACAACATAAATAATAAAAAATCAACAGTTACAATAACCATAGATTTTTTAATATACATTGTTAACATGATTGTCGTTCGTATGTAGAATCGGTTAGAAAATTCTATAGATTAAACTGCATAATATTATTAACATATATTCTAATTTGAAAAGAAGCCAATCATGGAAAAAAAATATTAGTAGATGTTATGGAATATTATAATTTACCAAGTATTCTGTTTTATCTATGATACAGCGATGGTCCGAGCCGCGGTCGTATGATACCACAAACAATCTAAATTCTCTTCAAAGCGCAAAGACAAAAACAAACATACACATTCCACTGTGCGTACAAAATCGAATGGCCGCTGACAGAAGGCGTCAGTGCCACTCCGGGAACAATTAAAAACCTATTTATACCGATGACTGTCCACTCTAACTTGGTCCCTGGTCTGATTCACCAAAGCTCGTTAACCGCAGCTTTACAATAGAAAAAGCGAAATCGTATTGCTAACACCGAATCAATGAAAATCTGTTCTAGACATGTTTTCGAGTGACAAAAAGTTACATTGCTGACACGGAACATCTGACCTAACATGCTTTTGAAGATTACACGCATTTAGTATTCCCATGATTAGTTACGACTAGAAATTAGAAAAATTCGAAGCTCTGTGCGTATTTAGTATATACAGAAAAAGTCGTTTCGGTCTAAATCTTTTGTTTCTTCTAAGATGTCGAGTAAAGTTGTTGAAAATTGAATTTTAAAAGATTGTGGCCTTTAGGGACCCACATTGTTTTTGAAAAACATATTGAATCAAAAGGGACAGGGATAAGATTCAAAACAAGTAGAGGGTTCAAAATTCATTCATTTTAACGAACACGGCGTAAGCTATTTGTTTAAGTACAATATAAAAATATTAGAGTCGAAGTTTATTTAAGCTTAAAACGAATTATTTAAAAAAACTACTCATAGGACAAGTTTTGTATGGCAATATTGAAATCATAAAATGTATCAAATTATTTTTAACAAATTCTATGTACTACATTGTATATTATACCCTTGATGAGTATAAAATTTCAACAATGCGGAATTTTAACATATAACATACGAAATTTATTTCCGGATGGTTTGTATTGAGAAATACATCACAATTAAGCTAATGTATAAATATTTGCAAAAAATAAATAATTTGACCATTTTATTTTTATATACGTATGTATGTTTATGTTTAGATTTGCCATCAGTAACATAAAAAAATTGTACCCATTTTAGATAAACATAATTGTCAATTATTAAGGCCACAAAACCTTTTAATAAAACAAATAATTATCGGAGAGGTCAAGGTATATTGGTCACTGTCAGTATCGCGGATGTACGTCGACTGGATGTGTCCCAAGCGAATGTCATTCATATTTACATTACATGTGAAGGACAAATGTAAATTGATAACGCCTTTAGCAACATTTACACCGACTGATGATATAATTTTGAAATAATCGTGTAGATCACATTTTTTTTAGTTTGTGTCTGTCGCTGCTTAGAACGTTTATAATTTTGTAACTAAGAAAAGAATTAAAACTATTTTAAATTATATCTTTTAGTAATCTGTGAATATTATAAATGATACGAGACAAAACATAAATACGATTGATGCGATATATTTGTCTGTACCTATGTTTAACGTAACAAGAAGGCATTTGAAGTTAAATATTTGCTAGAGAGCAGCTAAAAGGAAAAAAACGTCAGGTTCGTGGCATATTTGTTATTTATCTATATAATCTATCAAATCAAACTTACCATGATTGTGTATCGGCGTGAGAGTCTGCTCCCAGGCTGGCTCGTCCTCCATCTTGCGAAAACTTCTCTCCACTGGGAAAATAAGACAATTTTTAATTTGGTCGCTATATAAATAAAATTTTGATAACTCGACATTAACCATGTTGAGTGAACGCGGTGACCAATTAAATCAAACATCTGCACAGATCTTTGTTAAGTAGCCAAACATAATATTGGTTGTTAAACAAAAAATAAACCAAATCAAAATCGGCCCAGTCATTTAGCAGCGACAACACCCCCCTTTGTTTATCGAGAGTGAGTATTATAACTTCCAAATCACCACTCTCAAAAACACTCAATGTACAAATGATCTGTACAAAATCAACAAAACAATACATGTCTATGGCACCCTTAGCTCTTATACACAACTACATAAATGTTTAAAGTTACTATTAAATCAGAATCGCTTCGATTTTACTGTTAATTGCGTAAAGACTATTAGAAGTCCCTACAAATTATCATTGTTATTAGTGCTTAGGGTAAAACACAGTATTTATCTCTTACTCTGCTATAACGCATTACTTAACTATTTTCCTTTTTATCGTAGTTATTTGTTTGAAAAACATTATAGAACATTAAATTCAAGTTAGTTCCAACCTGTTAATAGATTGCAATAAGACTTTCATCTATTTTAAGTGTATTAGCGTGAAGCCGTACATATTTGAAGTTTATTCCTTCCTAGACAAAAACGGCTCGAATATCTACCCGTTTTAATAAAAATAATTATTTTCAAGCTCAACTTTCTAAATAAATTTAAGTAGATATACTAACTGTTGAGAAAATTAGCAGCGCCCGATGCCTTCCGCGACTTCCTGTCGTTAGAGTCTTGACCTGAAATATAAATTGTATTGCACATATTTGCCATCACTATTTCATTATAATAATAGAAGACAATACAAAACAATAATACTGCCTTCATTTAATAACGGGCAGATATTTTTTGTCATTTTGTGTCGTAAAAAACGGAAGCAAAACCCGATAAATATGTAAAATAAATATATATATATTGGAACCAGTATAATTAAAGTTAAAAAGAGGCAATTCTTATTTAAAAACATTAAAACATTAAAACAAGTATCCTGGCAAGATTTATAAAAAACCAAAGGCGCTTTATAAATTAATTTAAGATGTCAGGTGGCCAAAGTACCATCGCGTGACCTTCATGCTTCTCTATCACTTTCTTCGGCCCTTCAACAAACAAAGACAATTATATCTCAATTCGACACGTGGCATGCATACGAACCGGGCATGTTGTTCGGATGTATCCTTTCCATGAAGCGGGATATTCTGTTGTTGTGATGTTCTCCGTCCAGGCAGCACCCTTCCTCCACCAGTCGAGCACAGTTGCGATGCAACCGGAGATTGCAATCTGGTACAACCATGAAAATAAGTATCAGGTGTCTCAATAAAAGTACAGTTTCATGATTGTTTGTTATTGGTTTACGTCTAAATGACAAAAATTTGACAGCTGTATTTTTGTCCGATATTAAGTACAGAGCATTACAGAAAAATAGACGTCTTTTCCTCGTGGAAAATCACACCAAAAATCCGTCAGTATACTGACAGCGCGCGCTATCTCTAACGAAACTTTGCGGTCGAGAAATTACATCATAAATATAAATATCATATATTATGTCAGAAACAATGTAATGCAAAAATTTGAAACTTTGCATGATTTCACCTATACTTCAAACTATTCGGAGCTGACTTTTAAGTTTCCTTGTTTATTAGTGATCGTAGCAATATTACTATGATTACCTATTAATCATTATATAGACCAAGGTAATGCATTTAAATAACAAACACATCTTAGAAATAATACTACGAAATTAGCCGATTGTCTCTTTTCAAAACTCGATGAATTTACAATATTTATCGTCAAGTATTGTTGTTGGATCTTCAAGTAGCAACAATACCTGTACACACGACGGCCTGTGGCGCAAGTCCCCAGATAGGCATGTCGCAATGGTGGCAATGAGCTACTGATGTCAGCGCGCGCAGTTGCAAGTGGTGCCCGCGGACTACAAACTAACACATACATATATACTGATTAGTAAACATTCATAAAATACGCGTACAGCTTTTCTTAAACATATATTTGAAATTCTCTTATTTTTTAATCCACACCAAATCTCCTATTGTTATAAATTCTTTGTTTTTAAAACAAAATGTATCCTTTATAAATTCACATAAAATGTTATCAGTAATGTATGTATTTAAATCAAACATAATGCATAAAAAGTTGTGCTTGTTAAACTTTTTACAACTCACGAATGGCTGAATCGATTTCAATGACATTTATTTTGTTGCATTCATCTTTGCTAAGGGTTATTAAAATATTTTAAAATACAGAATTGATATCTTACAGCTTTTAAGGGAATTCTTAGTGAGGTTATTGATCAATCGAGTTAGTTTTGAATGATAAAATCTGTTATTATTATCTTTGGTTGATGTGAATTTCGGAATCTCTTAAATTGATTGTAAAGGCTGTATAAAGTTTGCACGACCGGCTAGTATGTAATATCTAATAGTCTTTTTTAAAATTCAAATATCTTACCGGCTGTGGTTGCTGCTTCGTTAGCTGTTTGACACGCTGCTTGTAAAGCTTGTCACGCTGCAAAAACGACGCACGCGACCCGCCAACAGCGGCAGCCACTGATGCTGGCCTGAAGGCAAATTAAAAGGATCTCAACTTAACACTTTTATTTTCAATAAAATAGACTATAACAGATTACAAACATGTATTCATGTATGTGACAATGTATTCATCGCTACGCGATCACGGCAAGTGTGAAGTGGGAGAGACGTCGAACCAAAAACACTTTGTAATTTTTCATATAAACTATTTGTAGCAACATTTTTTAGTAAATAACGTTTCAAAAGTAACTAACTACAGGACCACAATTTATGGTATTGTCCTTCAAAAATTAAATTCATTTAACGCTTTCAACTGCGATTATGTCAACTATATATGCTCAAAATAAGAACGGAACATCTACTAAAAATAACTGTTACGTTAACTTTGACTTAATTAATTATAAATCCATATGTAGGATACATATGGATTTATAATTAATTAAGTATTTATTCATTGTTTTGGTACATACAGGATTACTTATGTCAGCTTATTCGCTGGAAGTCGCTAAACATCACTTATATTTAGTCTGCATAGTCTTCGAATTCGTTGGTTGCTAATACTATTTAAGAGTCACTTGTGTGATTGTTATAAAATATGTTTAAAGTGACATGATACATTTGAACAATTGCACATCAAAATTACATTATAGAATGCGCACAATATTTACTTGCGGAGAAACCACAAATGGTTTATCCAAATATAGACCACTAGCGATTACCCGCAACTTCATCCGTATTAACAATACCGTGACTTCTGGGATGAAATATTGGTAAAATCATCTAATAAACTATCATGTATTAAATTTGATCTAAATTTATTTTGTAATTGAATAACAAACACCCGAATATAAAAACTATCATATTTTCAATTTAATAGACAGTATATACTTGTATAGAACAATAAATATAGCACAACCCAAAATCTCAATGTTCTACAAGTAGCAGACTTAAAAATAACTTTATATATAATAATTTGATCGAAACATCGCCCACAATTATATCCATCGACTTATACAAATCTTACTTTGCTTGTTTCTTCTTTTTAGTCTTCGGCGATTGCCACCAACGTCTTCTAACCTCCCTCGCATCAACTTCACTTATATCAAGAACATTCACCATATCTATCACTTTTTACCATAACACTTTATAATCAGAATATATGAATTTTTAAACATGTAATAAGCATGAAAACACCTCGTCAAATGTTAAAACTGCACATTTTCTAATCACAATACGAGTGTCTGCAGGAAAATCGTTTGCGCAAATAAATCGAAACTTATTTTATTTCCTTATAAGCGGTGCAGGAATTTTAGAATTGAATTTACTGTCTGTAATTTTATACTGATTGAAAAATAACTTAGCGAAACATGTTCGTTGGATTCGATGTATCCATGTGTGTCATCGCGACATCTCGGAAATTGTCATTGTAGCAAACTACCCACATTCTATTACTATACAAGAGAATTTTATTAACTTTAGATGCAAAAAAGGGAAGTGTATAAGTTTCAAGTATCTGGCTGCTTTGTCTGCATTGTAACTCCCAATAGCCGAATTATTGTTTTAAAATTGCCGTTTGAGATGCAGATCTTAGCTGTTCTTCACAAATTGCTGTCATCGGGACTAATATAAACTTTTTCTATTGATTTATTATGCGTATAAACATTTTATCAATTTCTGTATTTAATTATTATTTGACAATTACCCTTATTCAAAATTATAATCATATTTATAATTATAATAATAGTAGGTAAATCTTTTGTAGTTTACGGAAAGTGAAGAGAACAAGGTGTGTGTCTTCCTTGTACAATATTAATTTTTATACCAAATTTTTGCAACTCGTAAAACATTCTAATACAGTTTTTACTTGTTTTGGCCGGAAACAAGTTACACTTTTATTACACAAACTTCTCTCGCAAACACACGCCGCAGACATTGCAGTCGCCTCAATACAAGTTTTTATAATCATTCACACCTCCCTACTAACCTTATCAACGATATCCATTAGTTCTAAGATTTTGGGTTTAGGTGTTTCCAAATTTACTCTATAGGATTTTCAACTCTAATACGAAAAGTATTGAAGACATATTGTAAAATTTCTTCTTATCACAATGAGTAAACATAGCAAATTGCCTGATAACACTTTTCTGGGTATATATAAATATTGGCATTCAATTAAGTCAAGATATTCACGCATTATAGGATTACTATAGTATAATATTGTCGTATATTTGCATGCACTCTTTCAAATAAATAAAAAGGAAGGCATTATATAATTTTGAAATTATTTTAGCGACTAACAAGATTATTATAAGGCATGATCGCGGCCAGCTATAAAATGAATGAAACGACGAATACAATTCAATTCACAATTCAATTACATAGGACATAAAAAATATTTTTATTTTTTTTAAAGCGTTGTGTAGTAGAATCCATTATGACCTAACAGAATATACTTATTGTTAAATTTCAATGTTTTATGGAAGTTTACCAAATTGTATAAGGGTCTTTGTAAATTCCTCAAAAGCGATTCAGCAATTTCGTGTAACAAACTTCCGCATTTATAGTATTAGTTAAAATTAGTGTTCTATACTAACCGACAATGTAGGCAGAGCGCCGCAGCGGCCAGGGCAGCCAACAACGCCGAATGCACTTCTGGCGAGCCCCCGCCCGTCCCACCTAAGCCACCCGCCCCGCATGGTCCATACGGTCCTCCTTGCGCCACAGCCCGCAACCGCTGGCACATTATACGCTCCACTACCACTATTTCCTGCACAAATGATATGTTGACTTAACTCATCTACAAAACTATGTTACTTATTTAACCAGAACAGTATGACACAGACCATGTTACTGAATTCAAATAACTGCAAGTAGTAAAAAACCTACAATCTACCATGATCATCTTATAATTTGTTAATTTTTTTTTTTGAAGGACGTTCGCATTTTTAGCCAGGTGGCTATGAAAACTAACCGAATGTTTTGGGCGAACGCAATAGCTCTCGCAATGTGCCTGCGGCTAGACCAAGGGAGCCCCGCGGGGGGCTTGTTAAAAGTACTTTACTTAACCTTGTATGAGCTCATTGCCAAGGCAGTAACTTTACGAGTTATTAATATATTAACAGTCTTGGTTTAAATACCGTAACTTATTCAAAAGTGCCAATTAGTACCACAAAGTGCCAGCGTACCTGAGATTTGTCCACATCGCATAGCTGCAGAGTGCTGTCATCGGGCCCGTAGAGTGTGGCCAGCCCCAACTGCCGCTTGCCTTGGAACTCGCTCAGCTGCCGCGCCAACTCATCCTTTGCTTGACGTCGCGCTTTACGAAATACATTGCGAAGAATTTCCTCCTTTTCATATTCTAATTACAAAAATGAATAAATAAATCTATCATAAATAATGTCTTTCAAGAACATTTATATAACTAATTTTACATCTACAGGAATTTAACAATAGTGAAATAGTTTCAAATTTTAATTAACATATACCTAGGATACAACAAAAAAGTTAAGGCAGCGATTATAGAAATTTTGACTATTAGTGTGAGATGTGTCAAAATGGTTTATTTGCGCCACTTGAGTTTTTTTATGCGTACTTACCCCGCTTCGTCAAAATCTTGCCAATTTATTTGCAGCAGTTTTTACTTAATGTATTCAGTAAGCTGTAAAGGGCGATTAGACTTACCATTAACGAGGACGTGTTCAATTTCATTTGCCATATTCTCATCTACACCGTTCAGCTGTAGAACCTGTACATCATCTTGGTTAATGATAAAACTATAAATGCTATGAGCTTAAAATATTTTGTTATCCAGATTAACTGATTTACATCCAGAACAATATTTAGATTTACAAAATCTAGAATACGATTTAATTCATAGCTAGATTATCATATCCGCATCAAGATACCCAATAAATGTACTGTAACCCAAATTACAAAACGCGAAGTTTTATTGCAATATAACTTTCATAAGCAGTTTAATAAAAGTGCGTTAAAACTTTCCTCCTCTGAAGAAAAGACCAAAGCTGTCCAATACACAAACAAACTAAATTCTGCTTTAGAACATTTTCTCAATATTAAAAAAAAACAAAACTTCTTTTTCATTATTATTTTTGTAACATTACTGTTTTCATTTCATTCAGTTTTCATGGTTGTATGAACGATGTCGTAGGAGTGGTAACGTACCGCGTTAGGCATCAAGAAAACGGAGTGTATCTCATATGCCCAACGACGTAGTGTGGCTGCGCCCACTCCACCTGCCGCACGGTACGCGTCCGTTAGCACCAGCACTAAGCTTGCGCATGCGCATCTGTAAATAATACATATTTACTTAACCACTCTTATCCGTGGACCCATACCAAAAAGTCTTATTAACTACTAACATGTAAAGACAATTCTTATTAGAAAATTTAAATATTATCTAACCATAAAGAACCGCTGAAATCCACACGGTCTACAGGATATCCGAAGTTTTGTTTATAAACCATGCATTTTATATTTAACCCTGAATGCTATATGACGGTCCTTTATCAGTAAAAGACATACCTCCTCTCACCCAACAACCAGTTGATAAGTACAGCCATTCTTGCTTTCGACTCACGAACTATCCGCAAATTGGAGAAAAGACCAGCATACGTCGAATTATCCTGAAATTTTTCAAAATTAGTAATAATCCAAAAACTTAAAACAGTTTTTGTTTCAAAGCCTTCACTTACAGATGTCGGCGAATCATCTTCTTCCATAGATATAATTGCTCTCTGCGGATCTGAACATGGCTGAAAGTAAAACAAAGTTATGTACAGTTTTTAGATACATTTTTCTTTAACATAAAACACTGTAAGACAGACATAAGGTTGATTTATAGGAGTTAACTATAGTAAATAATAAGTTATATGTCAAAAAATTATATATTTATATCATTTATATACATAACTAAGTTTTGATATCGAATTAGAAACTTACTTGTGTGGAATGTGGGTAGGGCGGCGGTGGTGTACCGGGCGGCGGAGTACCACGAGACCACGCCTCTTTCTCAACGACTCCACTAGCTGAAAACAACATGAATTTACTCCAATCTGCCTACTAGCCATTTCTTACCATACTTGTATATCACATATAACAATATAAAATATTTAACACAATTGATTTTAATTTCAAATAGACCCAGTTGATTTAAAAGCAATAATATATAAAATAATTCGTAATTTACAACAAGGTCCACATCATCAAGGCACAACTTTAGATATAATAAAAAACTGGATATTACCGAATTATTGGTTTCACGTATTAGACGTTACATACAGACATAATTATTACTTACGCCTGGGCAAGTCGTGGTCCAAATGTTCGGGCGACGACTGACTCCTTACATGCATGACCGGGACATTGTTTCTGTTATCGTTCTAAAATATATAAATACAAATATCACATTTTCATATTTTATTTTACATAATTTACATTATTCATTGCATGGAATATCCTATGCAATCTTACGATTTATGTCAGATATCAATAGGCAATCCTTCTTTTAGGAAAATTAAAACATTTTTATGCTACCATACATTTTTAAACAACACTCAAATGGCGCCTCATTCGTATTCAAGAATATATATTATAACATTCGTTATGTTCCTTACAGATGTAAACATGTTGTTTCTATTGATATCTGTTCAAATTGTAATAAAAATAAATATTGTCTCTGCAATCCTTCTATTTGAATATCTTTATACCGCTCTCTATAACACGTACATACATTTTAACATTCCAAACACATGTATACAGAATTAAAAAAAAAGACAAATGTTATCAAAACATGTTAAGAGTTACAACATTTAACGGTTTTATTTTTTTGACAGACACAAAATATACATTTAGATAAAACTATTAAAGACGCGAATTTACGAAATAACCTTTTTATAGCGCCATCATGTAAGATTCTCGCAACTAACGTGGTAAAATTGAAATTTGTATAGAGAACTTTTAATATATGACACGAGCACACAGTACTATTTTTATAATCTGTAAAATGAAAAAAGGAGATATAATCTGTGAATTCTGAAAAATAGCTGTGACTAATTGCGAGTGTAAACATAAAAGCTAATCTAAGCGCTATCTTTAAGAAGCATCGCTGACAGCTAAAATGATATTAAATAAACCAACACCAAAGTAGCAAGATGAAATCAACTATTAAAATAGATTTTTAATAAAAAAAGTATCCACTACTCCTGATTCATTAAAGAAAGACGTGGGATTCGTAACCCTAATGGGCATACGTGGTAGATACATTTTTTATTAGATAAAATGGTGGCTAATTGAGTTCTAATCCTAATGGTCTTTATAAATTAGACTGTATTCACATACCTTTAAAACCTGATACGCTAAAGCAAATATTGTTGATTGTTATACGACATTACATATTTAAATAAGTAACATCTTATTTATGGATAAGTTAATATTTTAATATCTAAACACAATTTCGAGCCAGAATCTCTTTAAAAACCAATATATAAATTTAAGGAACATTTACTTAGTAGTGTAACAAAATTAGGAATTTCATTAAAGCTATTTATTTATACATTATTCAAAACTTGTACTAATTTTCTGATTCCCTTACTAATATAATATATCAAAATATTGCTAATGAGAGTAATTGATTACCGTCAAGACACAAACGTGTTTATCGTAGGAATTCCAGTCCCTATGATATGGTGAACTCAAGAATCCACCATCAGACTTACCAGTAAAGGTGGCGGCGGCACATTAACCAGAGGATAACTCATCTGCAGAGCGATCGAGTTGGGCTGCGGCCCGTCCAATTCACCGTCCAGAGAGTGCGATGAGCGTCGAAACTCCTCGCGGTACACCGACGGGTTATACTTGTAATACGAAGGTTTTGGCATCGCTAGTGGATTCGCTGTAAGGCACCACGAAACATGGTGTGACAAAGTTGACGTCTATTATACAAAATTGTGACATCGAAATACACTTTGAAAGACTTTATATTTTTATATAAGTAGATTTCCTAAATCCAAAATAATGTATGATTTTTAAATAGAAATTATTTTAGACATCAGTTTAACTTATCGAATGGTACATTGTACATTTTTATACAATAGTATTTAACTGTATTATAATTTGGTATCTTGGAATTGATTTTATAATGAAGTTGGTCGATGGAGCGTGTTTTCCGGATTCATAACTTCCTGCTATTACTTACTGGGAATTTATTAGAATTCTATCGTAATAGAGGGATAAAACATTTTGAATTGACGTCAACTTTTAACATTGTCATACCTTGTTTCATTGAGTCATGCGCGGTGGTAGTGATCGGTGGTGTAAGGGGATTTCTCTTCGGTCGTTCTATCGACCTGGGTGGTAGCGGCGGTGGTGAATTATCTAAACAAGTGGTAGGCACCATCGGAACAGTGTTATTATGTCTCTTCTTTCCATCATCAGAGTTCTGTCGGTGTAATGGCGGCTGATTCTCTTGCTGGAATTTATTCTGCCTCGCCTGTCTAAGATTTCTGAGACTCTGCCCGGTGAGGTTGCTAAGCGATCTGGGTAAACCGCTTAGGAAACCCGTGTTTGGTGACGGTTTGTCGTTCGTATCCTTCGATCTAGTGAGGCGCGGTGTGGAGGGTGCGATGTGAACGACGTCAGGCTACAAAGTTAGTTAATGCTGTGATACGCGTGTGTGAAACGGGGATTTGATATTGCCTTAAGTCATATGAATTTTGTCCAAACTACACAATGTGATTGATAAATCAAATCCTCGCTGTAGCCAATAAAGTTAACATATAATATAACTACAAATAATGTTTGACTACCCGCACCGGTATGTAATGTTCTTGTGAGTGACCGAACAAATTAATTTTACATGTCTGTTTCTTGGCATTTGTTGTTACATTAAAAAAATATGCGACTAACATTATAACATATCTAAATAAAGAAATATAGGTCATTAATTCATAAACATGACTGTAACTTAAAACGTAAGAATACATAATTAACATTTATGAAGTCGGTTGAAAATATAAATTATCTAATAACTAATAATATAATTCCTCACAATTTTATTATCATTTTAAGATTATCTGAATCGGTATATAGCCGAATTCCAATTTAAATAATAAATATACTATTCAGACGAGCACAAATAAATAAAAAAAAACAAACATGCGCAGAAGCAGACATATAAACAAAGGCGAGGTTATTGACCCCGTTACCGTGTTATCATTGTTACCACAGGTTAAAAAACATTATTTTCGTTTCCATTTCAAGCTCAAAATCGGTGCAAATTTTAATACGTATATATGGTGCCGATTGAAAAGTGGACAAAAACATACGAATTTTTTGAGCTTAAAGCGGAAGAAATGATATCAGAATGACAAAAAATGCACAGCTGCAAAATAAATCAAAATATTGCAATTACATAAGAGTACATTGCTTAAATAACTTACGGAATCAATTCTGTTGTAACTTAAAAATTGTATCAATTATAGTTTAACAATATTTTGTACAGCTAAATTGCTAACTATACCTACGCAACAAAATAATAACGATATTTTAATATACGACATATTTAATAATTTTATTATTTTAAAATATCGTTTTGCATTATTAATCATTGTCATAAATAATCAAAACTGATTTACTCACTAAAGAATATCTTAATGGTTTCATCAAAATAAGTAAAAACGGGTTTACGATAACTCCATGTTCATTTAAATAAAATGTATAAAATCAAAAATGTTACGGATATTCACCTGTCCCGCCATAATGCTGTCGATTTTGTGCTGCAATTTGGAGCAGCGTTGCTCTGCTGATTCCAACTCGGCCTGCTTACGGACATCGGGGACCTTCAGAAGCTCATCTGTAATTGTCAGTTTAAAACAGAAGTGTGTGCGTATTAGATTCATAGAAGTGCGTTAAATGCGTCGCTATTACATCTTACCTATATGTTTAGAATTTCAAAGATATGTTCTGCACTGGAAAGTATTGATGTTCATACACATTACAAATTGTAAACAATTCCAATACTCATTTCTTGATAATTAACTTAAAACCTTAGATGAATTTGTTAAATAATTAATTTAATTTACATTCAATAATCGAAAAATCAGCATCAAACTTTCTTAGGAAGCAAATACCTAGATATTGTCTTTATAGGTAATAGGTATATACTAACTTCTTAGATCACGAATATATTTAAGTTCTCTTTCTAGCATCAACTGGACCGTCTCGGCTTTCTCTTTTTCTATTTGTCGTTGTTTTTCAGGCTGAAAAATATAACAATTCACGTTAAATGTATATTTAAGCCAAGAATATTTATGGGTGTACGCAGGACCACTCACTAACTTTATCACCATCCGATTCAAACCTCATCGTAGACAAACACACAAACATAGATTTTTATAACGTAGACGATTATATTATAAATGTATCTGAGATGTTCACAGCTGAGTCATTTTTGACGCCAACATTGATGTCAAAATCATAGCACATTTGTCAAAACCCTCAAGGCCTGTTAGCAAACTGTGAACTTTATAGATATAAAAACAAATTGTATACTGTTGATGTCACTTAGCCTTGGCTCATTGGACACCTGCGTCAATAGCGGCGATACTTGCAGGCCTTAATTTATGTCTATGTCTACAGATTTCACGTTACTTGCATTTTGATCTTAACTCAAAAAGTGTATTTCCGTAATGCTAACTCGTAAGCTTTAAGTGAAAGAAAATATCATATTATTCCAATAAGATCTTAAACGTTTATATTATACTAGCTTTTGCCAGCAGCTTGGGTCAAGTTCGTATCTATTTTGTCACCCACTTCTAGTTGTCTATCATAATATTTTTGCATAAATTTCGTCTCCTATTTCCTATTGTTATTTTACTTCCTCGAGGATAAAACTTTTAGAATTTTTAAATGTCATATTTATTTATATCGCATCAACAGCCTAAAGAATAAGTTTCAAGTTTTCGGTTCTAAAAATGACAATACTTTTCATGCAAATTTTCTTTTTCCTTTAAAGCAAACCCTTTTTCGCATTAAAAATTAGTCTGTGTCCTTTCTCATGCTCTAGACTATCTGTATAACAAATTTAATTTACATCAGTTCTGTAGTTTTCGCGTGAAATAGCGACAGACAGACAGAGTTACTTTCGCATTGATAATATTAGTAAGGATTTTATATATCCATCAGTTTTATACGTACTATTTTTACAATCGATGATGATCATGATGATAATGAAAAACATCTAGCCTAAATTATGTCTTATAACACAAGCTATCTGCCGGAGAAAGACCCGTTAAATAAAACTTACATATTCGAATAAACCATGCCACTAAAATTATATTAAATAATATCTTATCATCATATTAAATCTATTTTCTGTCCTTATTTTAAAAGCAATCTTAAATCAATATTGAAAGATTCATGATGGCGGATCTCAGCTTCAGTATTATTAACCACTTATGAAGTACACTTTCCATACATGATTGGCACGTTTAGCTAGCTCGGATCTAGAATGCTAATTTAATGTTTGTTAATCAATCATGTAACTTACATTAACGGGCACCGGTGCGGTTATGGGAGTTTTATGTCTAGAGGTCTGTTGTACCGTCAGAACAGTCGTTGGATTGGCTGAAATTATACAAAATCATGATCACAACATGAATATAATAAATGTGAAAGTGTTTTACTAGTTACAAAACTGTACTGATAAAATATAGAAACTTGTAGAATCAATCAAAGTTTTAGTATTGAATGTAAAACATTATTTAAATCGCTAATTTTAGGGTCCCCTCGGAACATTTAGAAAGAGCAATATAGGTATATGATAACATATGTACTTCGTGAGTTTTTTTTTAAATCATTACATGGTTTTTTGATAGAAATAATAAATTATACCCACTACGTACATACATTGTCATTTTAAAACGTCACAATCTGTTTATATAATGTTTCGATAATTCTAAAGTATAGGCTGTGTCTTAAGTCAGTTTTTGTCATGGTTATTACAACTTAAGTGATTCACAAAGATTGATTTCGGATTTCAGTGTTTAGGGCAGTGATTCTCAACCTATTTTTTGTTGCGGCACATATTTAACGATTTCAAAATTTGGCGGCACACAAAAGTGCCGCGGCACAGTGGTTGAGAATCACTGGTTTAGGGTATGAAATTGAAATTGGGTTTATACCTCTTATCATGTGCACGACCTGCTGATGTGTATGATGATGTACTGGGATGGTGTCAACACGCAGGATGCGGTCTCCTGCGCGCAGACCAGCTCGCCACGCGGCTCCGTGTTCCTTCACAGACTGGACGTACACCGGATTATCACCTGAAGTAATGGACGAGAAAATAAACATAGTTTCGACTCTGATAATTCAAAAAACACAAACTTTAATTTGCAAAGAACACCTTACTGATTAATCTTCTTATCTAACTGTTCGATGTCTGTACATTGAAGATTTATGAGAAAAATTATTATTAGGGGACTTTATTTACGTAATAGAACACAAAACAATGATTTTGTCTGTTTTTCTGTGTCTTTGTTGGCGCTAATCTCGGCTGAATCGATTTGTAAGCTGTTTTCATTATTGTATCATAACTTTACTTAACATTTAATATTTGTTTAATTTCATCGGATAAAATATTCCTGTTAGTTTCACGTGTATTTGGGCTTATAAGTAAATCCCTATTGTTTGTAATCGTGAAATAGCATAGAATCTAATCCCTAGCAGACGGGGGCGAAGTAGCGACCTTTTTAGCCGTGTGGCCCAATTCTTCACCGACACACCATTAATCTAACGTGTCACAAATGAAGCCGACTCCGCCATCACAACACATTATTTATCCACATACACAATCATTTATTTTGTCTTTATTGTGCAATTGGTAATGAATATGATTAAATTTTCGGGCAAGCTTTTGTTTTAGTTTAGCAGCGAATGGATAGTCAAAAGTTTTTAAGTAATTATAATAGCGTGTCGCACTAATAGTGCAATTAACTTATCACGCTTAAAACAAATTGCAATTTAGTAAAGTAAAACTTTTTACGAAGTCCGTACGGAAGAAAAGGTATTCCAGCATAACCCAAGGTCACTCACCTGAAACCTTCATGCCATATCCATGCTCATCCCGCACCACGGTGACGGTGAGCAGGTCTTCACCACCTGGCGAGACCGCTCCAACCGTCCCGCCTAACATCACCTAGAACGAATAAATACGGTTTAGAGATCAGAATATGTATCATTGAAATCTTAATGTAAATTATATTCGTACATCTATAACCGTAAAGCGAGTACAAAGTAAAAGTTTCACTTTATACTCTCAAAATACTAATAGTATCATTAATAATAGAGAAGAGAAGATTAGTTATCTTATAATATGTACAGCAAGAAATGAGATGTTTTAAATGTGTACGAGTTTTAGTAATACCGGATTGAGGTAGTGTGCAATATAAAAAAGACTTTTGCAAAAAAAAATAAGTTATATAGTAAATTAACGTCGAATTTTGAGCACGAGGTGATAATTAGATTACAATAAATTAGTTAAGAAATCCTGGAAAAGGTTTACCTACTGAGATGGAATTACATCTTTCAAATTCCTATTTATAGATCAATCATGAGGTTTCATCTCTAACTATCATAAATTGATATCTATAGTCGTAATTAAATGTGAACAGGAATTATTTAATATAATTCCTATACAATACTTAATCGTCTATACGATTGTGTTGAAACTTTGTACAGTTGTAATTGATATGTGCGTAAATTTTAATGACGTAACAACAGTATAAAGTAGAGGTTGAAGGGGACATCTTTGTGTTTGCTTCACTGATAATTATTGCAGGACGTGCTAAACTTTACTGCAAGTGCCTAGATGACTACGTAAAAAAGTTTTCGACATTTTTCAGAGTTTCGAAATCAAAATTTACGAGTTTAAATGCAAAACGTATTACTCAATAATAGAAACTTCCTAACATTCTAACGTACCGACAAAAATAAAGAAAAAAAACACTACCTTAAAAATACATTTTGATCCTTTAGCATTTTTGGCCATATAGTTATTCACTTGAAAAATCAAAAATCCTAGTATGCCTTTATCTATTGTAATATCATAAGTTTATGTCATAAGAAAGCATCAGCTAGGTCGAAGCTAACGGCAAGTCACGTGTACTAATTACCACCTCACAGTTCCAGAGGCGAACAAATTGAAACGGCTCTATGTAAACAGGAAATATCCGAAAACTGAACTATCATATGTCAAGTTCACGCAACAATACTTTCTACAATCTTTGCGATAAGATTAAATATCGTATACATCTTTGTGTTTAGCCGAGCAGATAAAAATAAACTCTTCTGCACATAAAGTATTGGAGGTTCATGAATCTAACGATGCGTTCATTGAAGTTCACATTACTACTTCATTCACGATACTGTAAGCGGTGTTTGGTTAACATATCGCCGTAGGAGAGAGAGGGAGTGAAAGAAAGAGATGGGACTTGTAGTGGGCTATGAATTACATAATCTGTAAATTCAATATCGTTTTATATCGACTAGTAGCGTATTCTCACAAAAGATAATCTTCCCATAAGCTCCAAATGTGTTTGTTCATCGATTCTCTGAGCTTAGATCATCCGATTTCTATGAACATAATATGTAATCTAATCTGCAATGAGATACGTGTTACGATAAATCACTTCGTTATTATGTATTGATAAAAACTGAATATATTTCGTTAGTGTAAAAGCAAGGAAATTGTTAAAAAAGAATTATTAGCTAATAAATAAGCGATATAGAATTGCAATTTTTTGTAATTATAGAAATAAATAATTATCTAAATTCTGTTTATTAATACATTTAAAGTCATATATGAGCAAGGAGTTAGCTACCCTCACTGCAATAAGCTGGTGTAGCGCTGCTGTATTCTTCAGCTCAAAACTTACAACATACCGCATCAGGTACAAATGAGACACAGAGCAACAAAGCTCCTTAATGAATGAGCCGGGCTGGTTGTGATGCGGTTTTTCTTGTTTGGTAGCTTATGTGATCAAAATGATACTCGGCTAAAGTTTGTGAAGAAGGCTTATGTATGTTCTGTCGTCGGAAGTTACATAAGATTTTTCACATTATTTTACCCTACCATATAAAAATAAAAAAAACGGTGAATTTTGAACCAAATCGATAAAACTTTTTTCCTGATAATATTATATATTCAAATATTAATTTATAACTTATTAGTAACTTGGCCCCTTAAACTGTACTGAGGACATGTGACAAACGTGTTTCTAATTTCCATTTAGATGTTGTTTTTTTTTTTTCAATTAGACCCCGATCAACATTCTATTAAAAAAAAATATTTTATTTATGAACTGATGACATCTGAATCATCCAAAAAGAAGATGAGGTAAGCAAAGACTACAAATAAAACGTCAATCAATAGACAATCATCTAAATCCTACTAGTATAAAGACTTTGATGTAATCTGATGAAATATTAATAGTAACCATGATCGACTTGCCAAACCAATCAGTGAAACGGGTTAAAAAAACCTCAGTTATCGTCAGTCAGTTTAGTGAGGCGAAGGCATATATTTATTTTAAGTATCTATAGTTAATATATACACAGTTTTTTTATAATAGTCGAAATGAAATTAATATGATGGTATACTCGTATACGGCATAGCCATATCGCGCGCACATAATACATCCGTGTCATAATCTTATATTTATGAAGGAATGAAGTCCTGGTTGGAATTTCATTTAATGTTTAGTCTAGAAAATTAATAAAACTACGTATAGAAAACATAGTAAAATAAAAATGTAATCAAATACCCGACTTTCGAGTAGAAGTACTTGTGACTACACCAACGAACTTATTATAATTTAAGACAAAGGTTTCAGGAGTATATTATATACTACTATTAAAGCCACTCAATTAATTTTATATACCTTTACATATGATGATGATGATGTTATCTCGTTCCAATCTATTAAAAGCGGTACAGCCATTTGAGACATTAGCCGAAATAAACAGTTAAATTTTGTTTCTATTATAGAGTACCGTATATGCTTTCATATGAATTTAGGAAAAACTGCAAATTTGATATTAGAAATAGATACTTCCTTTTATTTATATGTTTTAATAATTTATAACATATAAACTTATGAAGTTTTTAATGCCAATCTGCTCATTCTAAGAATTTCGAATAACAGAATGTGTACTATTATAGATCGAAAATCTATCGTTAAAATTACTGAAAGAAATGTAGTATCATTTTTATTAACTTGTAAAATAACATTCTTACAAGATGTTTCACAATTTCTAATACCTATTCAATAATATTTTATTGAAGAAAAACATAAATAATCTTATTAATTAAACATGAACTACATAAACACATAAAGACTCAATCAATGCCGATAAAACGAGAGAAACATGACATGCAATAAAACACGTTCACAAGAGTCACGAGCCAATGTAATTAATAAAAAAAACTTATAAAATATCAGAGTTGCGATTATTTTCGTACGGATGTTAGAACTATTTCAACATTTCACAGCTGATAAATTATTCCACGACTGCTCGATGGTATTTCCATTCTGTTATCAACAGTAACTCCGTGACAAATATTCTTACGTGTGTATATTATATATTCATTTTATGGGTAAACATTAAAATAAATCGATATAGTATAAAGAATATCACGGGCTAGTAATAAATAATTTTAAAGTATTCTAATAATTTATTTACAATTAGAACTAAGTTGACAAATAATAGTAAATTTTTAGTCAGTTCAGTTAAAGTCTCTACGTTATGGAAAAAAAATGATACGAGGTTCCGGAGCGTGACAACTGACCTCCAGTAATTGGAGAGAACCAGAAGAAGAATAAGGACCATAAAATTGGCGTTGGTAAATGGTAAATAAAAAATAAATTGGACTTTTAAAATTCTTATATATTATCCAAGGTGTTTTAGATCTGTTACAATCTAATAATCGGTGATACGTAGCACTGACTTGATATTTCATAAATAAAAAAAAGCCTAGAACATTCGCATTGAGAGCGTGCGCAGCCGTTGACAGATGGCGCAACATCCGCGCGTGCACATAAATGTTATATTCTCACACTTGTATTAAATATTGCTTTTTACAAATATTTAAAAGTAGAACCAACCTATTCAATTAAAAAGGGCCTCTCTAAACCTAAATGGTACCAGCAATACAAAATATTTGTGTACATTTATCAGAGTGCTACCGACCTCTTTTGGAGTTTTCTCTTTAAGGATCGATTTTCATACAAGTCTAGGGTATAGTAATTATATGAATAACAAAATTAATCTAATCGTTATATTTTTCTACGTATGGTATAACTATATATCACAGTAAGCCTTTAAAACTGAATTAACTATATATTTTGATTTTTAATAAAATCCAGTCGTACCTCGGTCGATTTTATTTCGACCATTCTTCTGAATACTAATAACAAATCATAAATACGTATATTACTGCATCGTACTTTCCATCTATGAACTTGGCATTTATAATATTACAAATAAATTTTATTAAAATATTCTGGCATCTCTGCCAGACGGGTAGACATACTTTTTTTTACTACTCGTGTCGAAGCGCCTTCACGGCCGTGAGCCAACGACAACTTAATGAGATAATATTTGAAATATTGGCATTCCGTTATATTAGAGTGTCGCTACAAGTCACGAACGACATATGAATTTACTGATGCTGGTTTCAAACTGTAGACAACACTTGCGAATATCATTATTAGACATTACTAGTGGGACAACCTGTCGTCGTCCGTCTCAATCATATATATTGAGATTCACATATCCGAACAATATTTATTGTCTCTAAAGTTGAACATAACAATAACTTTTATGAATATCAGTAAAAATTGTCTAAGTGGTTTAGGATTTTATCGTAAGACTAATGGGATTCGGCATACTACACTATTTCCGATGTTCCACTACTTCTACGTTCGTCAAAATATTTTCACTCCTCTAGTATTAATAAAAGAAACAGAAAATATTTTACAAAATCTCATTGGAAACAATAATCACAATTTGCAATAGATGTAATGTGCAGACGCATGAAGCGTGAAGGTATATACGAAAATTTGCATGGCATCCGAGTGGCGCGGTGTTGGTGATACCGTTAGGTCTGGCACCAGTTTTTGGGGATTCCTGCGGTATTCAGGTTACCGTCGTGGTCTGGCTTCATTATTGAACCAGAATTTTTTTATAATTATTGACTGAACAAACAAAAGAAGGTTACTTACCGTCCTTAGCTTTTTCACAACTAAAATACAAAAAACTCTGGATAATATGAGCTTTAAATGTTGTAAATCTAATATTAGTATACTTTTATACCCTAAACAACACTATTCTATCACTAACTATAGACGAATAGGCCTGCTATTAAAGCTGGTGCCACAACAATAAAAACAATATAATGTATTAATCGCAAACGTGGACTCTTCTCAATATATAATTTAAGGGTAACCCAGTCGGAATTTATTCATTCTGCCCATTTGTTTAATTATTCACAATAATTAATGCATTTATATAATAAATAATGTACCTACACAAGACTGACGAAAAACAAAGCCAGGGAAACGTACTGCAGTATGTCTTGTACTTACTGCTAGACCAACGAGCTCGTCCAAGATATTTGTCGAAGCAAAATCAAATATTTGTGCAAATAAACTGTCTGTCTCTTTCCATCAAAGTACTTTCTACAATATAACGCGCGTCGCCTACAAATGTTAAAATTAACGAAATACAATGTAAAGTAATAGTCAGAATTGGTCGAATTACTTTACATATTTTAAATATAAAGGGGCGAGGTATTCATTTTACTTATATAAATTGCTATACTATTTGTAATTTTATATAACATATTTATCTAATTTTCTAATAATTAACATGTATTATTAGTTTCACTTGAAATTTTAACATAATGTTATTAAATCTCGAAGGTCGATATAATTCTGCTTCTAATAACAGAGGTAAAATTTGATTTATATTTATATTATGTAGCTCGTATTACAATACATTAAGTCGCTATCTTGGAAATAATTTCATGAGTAGTAAGATGTTAAAGTGTGTTTTTATCTTGAAAGCGACTAATTATTATATTCAATATATTTCAAACGAATTAGATAAATTTTCACTTAGACTTTAAAGTTTGCCATGAAATTGTTTCACACTACAAAAAACGTGTTGCAGCTGTAAAATTTGCAATAATTAAAACTCTCAATAAAATAGTCTCGAATTCTTATACCATAGAAAACAAGAAGAATATATCTGTTTTGGTTTATGCACAGTATAGTTAATCACCTGTCTTATTAAAATTACCAACACAGTAGACGCATATATGTGCGCACCATGCCCCACTCGGGTGTAAGGGGATTTACGTTTTTCCCATGAAAAACGACCACCAACAGTATTTGAGGCATATTATAGACTTGTTTATTAGCTTTTGTACATAAAAATCTTCTTAGCAAAAATAAATTCTCATACTTAACAAAGGCCATTACATACATTGTAAACATTAAATAAACAATCAGAAGGATTGTTTTTGAAAACACTAGCGGGAATTAGGTTTTATCAATCAACTTATAATATAGTTATTATATTGATTTCCAAAGGCTGGAACACGTAAAACCTGAAGTTATTTTTAAACCCCTAATATATAAAGACCTTTTGCTTCTTATGTTCCCCTCAATGCATTGAGTTAAGAAACTGGAATTTTGAAGAAACAGTCGAAATCAAACGTTATTGAATAGTACTATTGTATGGGAATTGCAACTTCGATTTCCTGTCAAAAGATGGCGTTTTGCTATATGTCGCGTAGAAATGAAGATGTAACACTATAAAAACTAAGTTCACGACAACACCTTCACACTCGCTCAAGCTAGCTAGTTTTAAAATAGAACCATGTGAATTTTTAAAACGAATATTTATATAGACCAAAAAACGAAAACACAAGTTAGTCATTTATGCAGATGCGCGATCATAAAACAAACTCCTGACCCACGCATGCATACGAGTATATCTACAGTTTTTACATTTGACATTGTATTTTATTAAGTGTAAAGGCTTTTTGAGATCACGCTAAGTCCCTAAGTTCAGAAGAGCTAAAATAATCTATATTAATAGCAGAAATGTTTGTTGGGGTGCTTGAACACGCTTATCTCAAGATTTACTAGACCGAATTATGATAAATTACTTTAATGTTGGATATCCCTTGTATAACATGCTACAGCCACTAGGAGCGGAGCGTCTGACAAAAATATTTAAAAAACGGGGAAAATCGCCGATGTCATATCTACCTTTTAAAGTTGGCTCACAATAACCGCTTTGATGGCTGTCAACTTGTATATTAGGTATCTTATGTTACGCAAACAAAGTCGCGCGAGTCAGCTAGTAAGTAATCCCTACGATGTTATAGTCACGTATGTCAGGCGGCCGAGTGTCTTACTCTACTGAAACAACACTCCAAATAGTTGGTTTCTTATCATATTCATTAGTTTATAATTATATAGGCTAAATGATTATTAACAACTCAAGCACGTTCTGCCTATAAATTTCCGAATGATCAAAATAAAAACAGTCGATAGTGAAACGTTGAATAATTAATGATGACATGTAACTAAGAAATTTATTACTGAAAGAAAATCCACACTTACACACATAAAACATTACGCAAAAAAATCTAAGCTAATAATAAACACTAATACTTATCGATATTATGTGGTAATTTCTCGGAATCATTTGTGTCACCTTTAATTGAAGAGCAAGCAAAGAAGAGTAGGTCATACAAAACATGATTAAGATACTAACAGATAATTAGCTATTCGGAACAAATCCAGACATGACGTCGCCAGGCGGGCCACTGGACACACGCGCGTTGCTTAGTAATTACTCAGATAACGGATTTAATTACAAACAATAATAGATAAAAGACAATACAAAGAAATTCTTATATGCGGAGAATTCTCTCTCCTTTCAATTTTAATCCATTGTTTTGACAATATACTAAATTGTTTATACTTTTTAATTTCAATACGCATGTTATTATAACGTGTGGTAATTTACGAACATTCAGGACCGGCCAGAATATGGAATTTACTATTTAGTGAACTTCATTCTTACATTGTTTCGATAACAGTAATAAAAAAGTTTGTATATAAAACTACGATTCCATGTCCTGAAATTATGTAGAATCTTTATAATGCCTAGTAATGACGTCCTAACCTTGAAATTCAGTTACAATACAGATGTCACTGCATTATTATGATGTTATTTGTAGAGCTTACTGCGAGACAGCTTTCTATTATTTCACGTGATTACAGAGAATGTCTTATTTAACTTCAATAATAATATCTTTCTAGAAAATATATTATTATAAATAAAATAAAATTTTATGTATTTGTAATAATATGACACAAAAGGGGCTTACGCAGGTACCTAGGGTAATGAAGGATGTGGGTGGGGTTGAGTTCCAAATTCAAACATACCGCGACATAGAAGCAAGAATAGCCGAATACGTCTACCGCCCACATATTAATTTTACGTATGCTGTTATAAATACACACGGCATTAATGTAGTTGGAATAAATTTCGGCACGTCAGCATTTGCTATCATACAGTCTAAACACTGCCGTGACGTAATCGGATGGGAATCGCGTGGTGACTCAAGCGAGCCAGCAGAGTCTGTGTGTGGGGTGATACCGCAAACTGAGCGGGAGAGGTGAATGCTGATACTAATTTGAGGAGACATACGTAAAAATGACTCTATCTAAAAACAGTTTTAAACAACGAAACAAGTGTCTGAGCTAACTGTAACCGCTCTCACGACAATCTAATATAGCGCCACCCTTATTTTTGACAATATACGAGTAAAACATAGCGTCAGAAAATAAAATATAGATACTATCATGCCAAATATCTTTTTCTATAAATTTCTGAAGTTAAAAAAATAATTGATAATATTTTTTTTCAAAATGGTGAGTCGTTTCTGAGATTAGACACGTTAAGAAAGACAAAGTTTTTTGCCATCGCTTCCCGCTAAAGTCGACTCAATGACCTTAATCTAACAAAATGATAACATCGCGTTCCCACGACTCGTCCTAGAAGTACATAATTATAGCTAATGATGCATACACACCATTAATCATTATTGTTACTAAACAATCAGGTACAGTTTTCGTATTTCATTAACTTAGTTTGCATGAAATAGCCTATTATAGTTAAGACATAAACAAGAGTGTTTCATACTTTATTCAAAGGTTTAACCACACTTTATGGATTTAATATTTAACCATTCGATAGAAATTCATTAAACTCATTATTTATTTAAAAAAGGTATGGGGTTGGGTTATGTATTATTAATATAATATTATATACGTCAGCCATTGGGAACTTTGTATTAAAGCATTACCTAGTGCAAATATATACTTCAATCGTATATAATTATAATGTAGAGGAGAGAAGGAAACAGTTGTATTTACAAGCAGACAAGAAACAACGAATGATTATTCTGACACTTTTTATTATAAAATAAAAATCGTACTTCAAACAAGATTGCACCATCACTACTTTAAAAAAGGCTCATGTTCGCGATAACGTCATAATTACGGAATGCAACATACGTCATTGAAAAGAAAATTATAGAGGTGATGTTTGGAGCATAAACTTGTGAGTCACTGCTCCTGGAGGCATGAGATACTTGTGTAACTAGTCAGGAACGTGGTTCTTACGAGTCCAATAATTACAAAGAGTAACCAAGTCTTCACTCCCATTTAAAAATGACTGGTATTATCAGTATTTGAAAATTATCTGCTTCGATAAATAATATGACTAGATGATTCACATCAGAAAACATTTGATTTGTTGATGGAATTATTGTTTTTGTAATCTTTACCTCACCTTTTTTCGTATATGATATAACTTCCTGGAACATCAATGCAATATTAAGCCAATACAAATACTACAGAATATTTCCATTTTCAAGATAATTCTTATTCTTAATATTAAATAAAAAAGTATATATCACATAAGTATAATTCGCACGCAAATAATTTCTCTCGAAAACCATAAACGTACTTAAATTTTACGATACGCGAATGAAATCTTATGCATTTTAAATTGTTAAATAAAATTTTACGTTAGGTTCGTTTTAATAAGCGTAGTGAATATTAGAAATCTCTTCTAAATTGTTTATGAAAAAATACTTAACGACTTATGCTAATATAAATTATTCATAATTGTTATTAACAAATTAACTCTTTATTTCGAATTGCATTTTTTGTTTTAATTTTACAATAACTTTTCCATTTTGGATATAGAACTTAGATACGAATAATTCAATGAGCTAACACTGCCGGTGCAACGGCTTAAGTACACGAAAGTGGTTTTATCTGTTTGTAACTGACAAACAATATAATCGGATTTTGTTAGTAGATTTCAAGCTATAAGCGTCTAATTGTGTTAGCGATATAAAAGTCTGTAGATTTGATGCAGATGACAAAAATATGATTCAGTATTCGGTGTATTGGAACTGATGTAATGATTGAGCCACAAGCTAAAGTATAGCCAGCGATGCCCTGGGGTTTCACCTGTGTCCCAAAACCTTTATAAATTAGCCTATGTTTTACTCAGAAAATGGAGCTATATTTCTTTAAAATTTCATTAAAATCCGTCCATTCATTGTTGCATGTTGTAACCAAAATCCATACATATAGATTTACGCGTTCATATTGTTATTACGGATATAATTTAACGTAATATAAACATGGAATTATCTTAGACAATTCAAATGGCCCATTATGACAGCATTAAATCTGTGATATATATTAACGAGTGCAGTAATACTGCGGTTTTCAATTGGTGTAGAAGCGATGACATATAAAAACAAACAAACTTATCACGATAACCGCCTCGCGTCGGCTGGAGCCGTGACTCATCGCGACACTGATATCAGGTTCGGGGTTATACGAACCTATTTATTCATTCTATTATTGTAGCGAAGGTGACTGAAGAGATTATAAAAAAATTACACATATAAATGTGTCAGTCTTGCAAAATTCGAAAACGATTCTTAATACATATTTCAACACTGTTTATATTTTGTTCGTGTTCGTACTGATTTTGTTCAGAAGAATTATATCCATACATAAAAACATATAATCACTTCTTCCCGTGGCGATAGGCAGAGACCAAGGCTTTACTTTGGCGACGTTCCTGACTATCTCCTTTTGCGCTGTCTATTCCAATTAAGGGTTTCATACACTCTCGTCAAAATTAAGTAAACTCCAACAAAAAATAGATACTACATGTAGGTACTTAATAGTGACGGCGACGTTTGTGACATAGTTATTATTTAACGGCTATACCACACACTACAGTTTTAGACGGTACGAAGTTCACCCAGTAATAATAGTTAAGAATATTTTAATGACAGATATAGTATCTACACAAATGAATATTATAAAATTGGAGTATCTGTTCGTAATATTAAAATAACCGGTGTTAACTAAATGTCACAGACAGATCGCTGATGTAATAAATATTAACTTAGGCTTTTATTTTAGATATTTTTATCATTATAAATAATTAATAAAATAACTATTCTCCGCGTACGAAGTCGTAGTATATAAATGAAATATACAAATACATAAAATCAAAGTGTCTGTTTATAATATCAAAATAAAAACCTTTTTCTTAATGTCTAGAAAGTATAATGTATACGGTACTTTATCAGAAAGTCTCAGTATCTACCTATATGTATATAAATAAAATTGAAAGTTGGATAATGTAATTTGTGTCAGTGTCTTTGTTCGGGCCAAACTCCGAAGCGCGTAAACCAATTTTTAACAGGAATTTATTTTGTAAATAGCTAATGTTATAAGAAGTAATATTAGAAAGCCGTAGTCTCTGCCTACCGCTACTAGAAAAAGGCGTGACTATATATGTTAACAATTAAAATCTAATATATAAATTTCTCGTGTCACGGTGTTCGAACTTGAACTCCTCCGAAACGGCTCGACCGAACCTTATGAAAATTTATATAGTTATT
>JAOSYY010000004.1:3636864-3660487 GCA_025727935.1 Hebomoia glaucippe
CAGGCCTACTGAATAACTATATAAATTTTCATAAGGTTCGGTCGAGCCGTTTCGGAGGAGTTCAAGTTCGAACACCGCGACACGAGAATTTTATATATTAGATATAGAAATACACGACCTTTTCTTTTACGATTTTCATAAATAAACATTACCGTTATGTTACTTTTGCTAAAAGCTTTTTCTTAATTGACCATTCAAAAGCCCAATATTTAAATAACGTTCTAATGTCGTGCTCTTGAATAAAGAAAAATGTTTAAACATAATATGCCAACAGAAACGCTTTCTTTTCATTTTTATATTGCTTTTTAATAGCGCAATATGCTTAATCACTGTTTTCGTTTTGCTTTAAGCAACTTTCAATGTAAATTTAACTTTATTTACGTAAAAAATTGTATCATAGACAGATTAGATACCTATTAAGTTGAACTTAGTAGATTAACATATGAAGGTTCTAATTATTATTTTATTTAACACCAACATTTATGGGTGATTTTTATTGAAGTTATTTACAAGAATAAGGGAAGAAAAACCACATGTCATGAAAAAATTGGTAGCGGTCAGTGGCGATATACTCTGTGATAACCTCGGAATCGATAACGAAAATCTCCACCGGATTTATAATGAGGTAATATAAAAGAAAACAATGTAGGGCATTTGTAGAAAATATTTGTAACCAATATCAATAGAAATAGACATCCTTTATGTTAATTTGTAAATAACAATTTATATAACGAAAATAAAACTTCAATACGGAAAAGTACATAAGTCATTAGAAGTACTAGAAATGCCAGTGAAAGTTGTTTGAAATCCTTTCGAGCATCTGCGTCATAGGCAGGCAATTCCAATTTAACACTAGCTTAACCATATTGTACCATTGTAACTTTCAAATCCGGGACAAGCAGGTAGACACACAGACAAAAACATTATAAAATGTTCTCTGTTATAAGTACCGTTTATTTTTTCATTATTTTAAGAGCTTACTCATAATTATGTCACTCTTTTGACAACACAGCCTTAATTAATAATGTACACACAGACTAAATATTCTATATACTTAATAACAACCGTAATACTTTCAAATCCATTGAGAAAATTGTTATTTGGACATAACAAATAAACATTTAAATGTTTTTGTATTGAATATAATTATATTCTGAAATTTTTAGATAAGATTTGTTAAAAGTTATAAGAACATATATGTTACTTAATGCAATTCCACTGCTTACAGGTATCAATAGTCTTTCATTTCGCAGCAACTCTTCGATTGGAAGCTCCACTTAAGGAAGGTCTAGAAATGAACACTAGAGGAACTCAGCGAGTGTTAGACATGGCGAAAAACATTAAAAACCTAGTCACCTTCGTTCATCTCTCTACGGCATTCTGTTATCCTGATTATGAGAGAATGGCGGAAAAGGTGATTAATTTATTTCGTTTTCAAAGTTATTATACATCATAATCACCTTTCTTGATATATACATATAACAAGTCAATATATACCGCGAGTCGGTAAAGTTAATGATTTTTTCCCAAAACCACGATTTATGAACGCGAGCAACGCTGCGGGCAAAAGCTGGTTATCAATAATTCTACTAAAAGATTGTTTATAGACAAATTTTTCAGGATTATTTTTATTTAAGCATTTTAAAATAGCTTTTAAGAATAACAAAGTAATCTCAATTTACAATTATGTACTTTAAAGTTTAAGTAGAACGGAATAAATTTTGTATCCCTAAGGGCCTTCTAAAATAAACTTAGAGAAGATAAAATTGATTTCCACCAGGTTCACGATCCACCAGATAATCCTCACCAAGTGCTGCAAGCTGCTGGCTGGCTGTCAGACGAACAGCTTGCCCTGATAGCACCATCGCTTATGAAAAAGCACCCCAACTCCTACACTTACTCGAAAAGGCTGGCTGAAGCTCTCGTTAGGGACTCATATCCTGATCTTCCCGCAGTTGTTGTCCGTCCAAGCATAGGTAAATCTTTTGTCTATATATAAATAAAATTAAAGTGTTTGTACGTGATATAAAAATAACAGTGTTTTTCTTATTGCACATGAAAGTATATACTTATACCGCAAACACAATTTATTAAATGTTTGCTTGTCTATCTGCCTGTTTGTTGCGAAAAATCTCCGAAACTGCTGGATCGAATTTGACTGGACTTTCGCTTAAAGATAAACGATTTTGTGACGTTTATCCATATGTCTCCATCAGGTTTAAGCCATTAAAAGACTCAAAAACTAAATCACTATTTATTTCATGTAAAGGGGAAGAAATATTTCTACCAATATAAATTATTTTCTTAAGCACTATTGTTATAAGACAAAGTATTTTCTAACATAGAACAATACATATGTTTTTGTTAACTTCAAACAATATACCATGACCTTTAGGTAACCTAGACTTGTTTATATCGAGGTCTGACTATGTGGTATAAACATTATGAGTGGCGCTCAGGCCTCCGTAAGAAATAATTTAAAGTTCAGAAAGAGTCAGAAAAATGAAGAATATCGTTTTAGGGACACGATTGTAACTTAATTCAAATCAAGTGTACATTATCACATTTTTATACGTAACTAATATAATTATACGCTATATTTAGGATTATAATTTATAAAAAGTTCTGTTTCCATTTCTTCCCTTTAAGCATCATGTTCGCAAAAACAAATCAAAATTCACGTTTAAACGTTTTCGTATTGGGTATAAGATGAATTTAGACAGTTTTAAGCCATCAGTTTTGAGAAAACATTATGTTTATTTTTCTTCTATCTTCTAGTGACACCTTCCCTGAAGGAGCCAATGCCAGGTTGGGTGGACAACCTCAACGGACCAATAGGTCTGATGATTGGCGCTGGCAAGGGTGTCATTCGCTCCATGCACTGTTACGGTCATTACCATGCAGAGGTGCTACCTGTCGATTTGGCTATCAACGCGATCGTCGTCATACCTTATTATCTCAACACGCAAGTCCAACGGTAAACAAATTAATAATTTTACTATATCCTCTCGTTAAGATATATATATAACACGTTCAGATGTTGATGGGAATTAATACAATTTTGTTTGTACGAACTCATATTAACTAGAATGCACTAAATAGGTCACCAGAGATTCCAGCATTCAACTTGACGACAGGCGACGACAGGAACGACACTTGGAAGGAAGTCCTCGATGTGGGCAAAGCGTCAGTTCGCAAATACCCATTCGAGGGACCCCTCTGGTACCCAGATGGAAATATTCGCCACAACAAACTTATTCACCAGCTTTGTGTCTTTTTCTATCACATTATACCAGCCTATCTCATCGATTTCCTTATGCTGATATTTGGACAGAAACGTTTGTAAGTAATATTTAAACAATATTCAGAATCGTGTCTATAATCTTATAGACGTCTAGTTATTAAAAAAAAATATATTTCAATATTTGCTTTAAGTGTTTTTTAAAATCCACAGCATTCATACAGACTTATTTTTCTATAAATAAAATATTTACATATGTTTTTTTTTAATTATAATTAAATATTTAATTTAATTTACTTTTGCTCTGCTTGTGGCCGCTTTAATTATTTATTCAATTCTGATACATTTTAACTATAAGTATTGCATGGTATACAACGTGAAGGTTACATAATATATTATTATTAAATCAATTTTCGTAAAGAATTGCATTTATCTATTTCACAGTGTATCACAGTAAGCAAATGATATACCGAATGTCATGGATTATGTATAAAATGATTTCAGTATGGTGCGTATTCAAAACCGAATCTCAGTTGGCTTGGAAGTGTTGCAGTACTTTACAACGCGTGAATGGTGGTTCGACACGGATAATTTCAAAAAATTATCGAAAACCCTAAACCCCACCGATCAATTTATCTACCCGATGGATGTCAAAGCGATTAAGATCCAGCCATACATAGAAAACTGCATGATTGGGGGCAAATTATATTGTCTGAAAGAAAAATTTGAAGATCTGCCTAAGGCAAGGTTACAAAATAATATGTGAGTGTTTCCAATTTCTGATTTAGATATATATAGTTGAAACATAGTTTACGAGTACCGTAATTTTAGAAATGATTTTGGATCTAAGTAGCTACAAAATATTTAAACACATTAGGTTGCCGCCATGAAAGGCGTAGCTAATCAGCTCTGTCGTTTTAGAGATTAGCCAGACAAAATATTTAAAAATATATAATTTCCATTCCTGTTCAAAGGTACGAATATATTTATATAGATCTTTCCCAATCAATTGAAAGCATTTTGGTTTTTAATGAAATAACTACATGTAGGATAATGATAATTGAAATAAATAGACCCTATATCTAGCAAGAATTAGAAGTTTACTTTAAATTTGGAGCAGGACTTGTAGAACTATTAATATTATACGATTTTTAATTACATTTTATAATACATCAATGCATTGTATATTAAGAATTAGCTATATTAAAACACATTTAAACATGATATTTTTTCTTTTAGATTATTCGTAGTGGATCTACTTGCGACGGCGTTCTTCTACCTGCTGATTTTATATTGGTTGGCTTTATATATTGAACCGTTTCGATACTTACTTTCTTATGGTGGGCCACTAGTTAAGTATATGCCGCTCGTTGGTAATGTAGTTTTTGATAAGAATTAAAACTGTCTATACAAAAATATATCACATTTTATAAGCTTTAATATATTTTTATTTTTATAATTTTTAAAGTAATAACTGGGTTCACTGCTATATTCTAATGTTTTAGTTAAGACTTTTCAGGAGAGATTGAAACATATTGATAACTTTGTTTGAATCAGATGACAAGCTGTTTTTGTAAAGTTATGAGTTTGTTTCACATAAATTTTTATACTTGCGATGAGCCAAAAAATTAAACTAATTGATACAAGAATAAATGTTATACATCATTAAAGATATTGTTATTGAATTCAGAGATTTTTTTGTTCTTTATTATAGAATAAAATTCTAATTGTGTGTTATTGTTTTATTAGTGTTTTAAAAAAGACTACTTGACTAAATAAGCATTGTTTATTTAAATATATAAACTTGAGGAAACTGATTAATAATAAAACAGGGCTTCTATAGTTCTTTTTTTTATTTGTGTTATCTATTATATGATAGCTGTAATTGCAGTCTAGGTTGTAAGCACCTGCCAAAGGCACTTTAGTTTCCTTTGGAGTGAAGGATTGTCTATTGTATTATAAGCTTCTTGCCCTGGGTTTAACAAATAGTTCATCAGCAACTAATAAACACATGCATAAGCAAAATTGTCAAAATGTTTTTGTGTATATGTGAATCAGTGAGAAAGTCATACTATTATGAGTGCCATATAACAATATTTAAAATCTCCAGAAGGCTTGATATGAATCTGGATTATCATAACAATTCATGAATAATGAATAACTCACAGTCTTATATGAATTATAAACTGTATATTCTTCTGCTACTATTAAAAAATAACTATATACCTAGAAATCTTTTCATATAAATATGGATCAAATCATACTTAAAAATATTTTATAAGGAGTGTGAAGATAGTGCCTGCTAAGAGGTAAACAGTGGGCAGATATTATTTATTGACTTTTAATACAAATACTTATATTTTATTGTCATTCTTATTACTTTAGGGCGGATTGTGGACAGCATATCCTATATTCATCTGGATTTAACATGTATTTATAACTTCATCTTGGTGCTGAACTTCTAAATAACATTAAAATTTTAATTATGGTTGAGTGTACTTAGTGTGAGTATGTTACGCAGTTCTGGCTTATGAATATTAAATTCAAGTTCAGTATAATTCATATGTACTTCAATCCTATCATCGTATATTCAACATTATTCTCCATCATACAGTTGTTTTCAACCACTACTCTACAGTCTGGAACACATTACACAACACAAAAGTGACACTGACAATCATCTGACAGATCGCCTCTTTATAGTCAAAAACGAAATAAGCAGGTCAAAATCGGTAATTGCAAAAATAATAAACTTGAAAATCTCTATATTTTAAACTAGAAAATTACAATACTATGTCTGTACACTCTTAAATCAATAAATATTTAACAAATCCAACCTATGAATAACTGTATCATAATGACGCAGCGGATTGAATAAAGCTACGATTATAAATTTAGTTTGACATAGTTTCATTAAAATCTAAATTAATATTGTCTTTACTATTTGATAACCAAGTATTCGTATACTGTATACTCATTACTCGAATTTTACAATTTCAGCGCTCGAATGCGTGAGTATCTATTAAGTACTCGAGCATAGATAATACATATATGTACTTAAGTCAGCCTGGATAAATAGGTACCAGAATATATGATTACTAAAGATATTAATAACCAAGTCATCACATCCCATCTCTAGATTGTCTTTAGTATAAAATGTAAATATATAAATAAACATTCAACGCTATTACACTAGGCACCTGTGAATTTGTGTGCAATTGTGCTGTGAATGCTGGCTAGATAATCAATGTATGTATGCGATTTGATTCAAGAATTTAGATATATATTAGTCTATATTCGCTAAAATTTTTTGTGATTAAAGTAAATCAAAAATTATAATGCATGTTACAGCTGATGCTTTTAATAATCTATAATGCGCTCTAAAGTTGTGTTATGACTCACCGGTTTAAACACTATTTTTGTTTTTCATTGATGTAGTACTTTATTCTTGTCTAGTTTATATACCTATGTACTTTGAGATTACGGAATTAGCTGATCCCTTAAATAAGATTTTATTATCTTGTGGGTATGTAAAAGATGATATAAAAATTTATTAAAACGTCTAAAAGCATTTGTTTAGCCTTAAAAGGGAAAACTAGTAATGTCTTTGATATACGCATTTACATAAAGAACATGAGTTCGTGTGGGATTTTGGGATGGTGAATTTTGTCTTCTCCAATCGATACCCGTCTCCCAACATAAGCAATGATAACCGTAAATAATGCGTATACATTAATTTTTTTTATAATTACTCTGAAATATTCTTTCAGATGGGGTTCAGCGGCGGCATTACACTTAAGGGTGAAAACCTGGGTGAAAGGCATCGTTATTTGAACAATCTTGTTAAAAATACTGGTGAAGATATTCATTTTGATAATGTACCAGAAACTAAACCTATTGATAGGATATTCAAAATAGATTTAGCGAATCAGCGGAAAAACGTAAACTATATTATTCAAACTTTGAAAGATGATGATATGCTTTACGTGAGCAGAGCTTTAAAATGTTTTTGGCTGTTAGACGTAAAATATGACGACATCATAAATCCAGTCAATTTAGAGGCTAATTTATTTCCAAAAATGATTACGCCAGCTATAAATCAAACGAAACACTGGATACAAGCAAACCTCAAAAATCAAGAACGGTCTAGAGAATTTTATTTACATTATAAGTCTAATTTCGAAGAATCTATTAAATACCTAAGAAATTGTTCCGGTGAATTTATTGTAGAAGAAATCATTAATATAATTGATAAAATCACCCCGAACCATTTGAAAACTCTTTGCGAAGTGAATCCAAAAGTAGGAAAAGTTTATTTTGAATGTACGCTAAAGAACCGCGACGCATTGGAGCGATATGTAAATGACGAAAGTAATTTTTTTAAAAGTCTGAAATGTATACTAAAGTCTGATGGAAATTTGTATCTAGAACTTGTTGAGAGGTACTTTAATGATAATTGTACTAATCGTCTTAGTCCTAAGGCAACTCGGTACATCTTAAAGTATTACAAACATAAATTTATAGCCAAACGTGAATTATATACTTCACAAGTTTTGAATGTCAACACTTTAGCGTTATGTTTAAGTTCAAATGAATGTAAAGATCTCGTGCTTCATCTAGCACGAGCAGAATATCTGAGTCACTGGTTTACTTATCAAAATGTTGAACCACTTATAAAACGTGTTGTGGCCGAAGAACGAGCAGCATTAAAGAAACTTGTTTTTGTTGACAAATGTGTTGGAGAAAAAGTAGAGGAGTGGCCGTACGAAAAACCCTGTCCTCCAAAAATTATCGATCACGCTAGAGCTAATATTTTTGTTGACAATGAGCATTACGCCTATGAATATGAGTGTTATGATGACGAAACAGAATTTCCAAAGAAAAAAATGTTAAAGGCACTTAAATGTCGCGCTGAACCTGGGATGATGTGTTATAGTGAAAGTTTCAAACGAAAGACTCTGTTGGATCAACTTTTTGATCGATACCGTTTTGTAGGATTCTCTAAAACTTATAAGGAACTTCTTAATCGCTTGCAATCAGAGAGTACTATCGAAGGCAGACAGAGCATTCTACTGGTCCTCGTCAGCAAAAGCGGTGGAATACCTGCGCAAGTGCAAACACTAGTAAAATTACTTGTCGATCGTCACAAGAATGAACCGAGTAATCTCCGCGCTGCGATCATCAGGTCCCTTGTGAAGCGTGTTTGTTTTTGGCGAATGCCAGATGATATATGGAATCAGATGTTAGAGTTTGCTCACGGTTTAGGTCTAGATGGTCACAATGGAGAGCCTTTATGTGTGGAGGGTCTTCATGCAGTTATTCTTCGTCATGTGCTAAAGGGCACAACTCCAACAAAAGAAATATTAGAAGCATATCGGAAGAACTTCTCTACTTTCAAAGAATATGATTTAAAAGGATCTGAAATCCAAATAGTTAAAGATAAATTACCATCTATACTTTTAGAGTGGCCTAATGAGTTTCTAGATGTTGTTTCGACATACAAGATCAATATTAATGATCTAGCTGATGCAGTAGACATATTAGCTAAATCCGCTCAGGGTAATGAAGATCTAGTTAGTCGTTTATTCGATAAACGCATTGCGCGTCGTCAGCTAATTGCTGATACCTTTAAAATTAAACAATTTGAAGCATCCTACATCAATGCTTTACGGCATGACGTGTCATTGTTGACTGATGGAGAAATCTTTGCCTCACTAGCGTCTAAGGAAAAAACTAATCATGATCGTTTCTTACAATCATTAATCACTTATTTCGGAGAATCTAACGGTCTGGCGGATAAACATCTCACCTCGTTAGAAGAGATATTCAAACTGAAACCGAAATTAAGTTTAGTTCGTCCTATAGCAATGTTATCACCTAATGATTCGACTTTAACAAGAGTTCAAGAATTAGTTGCAAAAAAATCTAAAGAAAATTCGAAACTCGCAACAGCGTTTAAAGACAATCTTCATAAAAGTAAACCACTTTTAAATATTGGTGACATGGACTGGCGCATAATTGGTTCCAAGGCTATTGCTAACAGAGTATTGTCCTGCAGATCGGTATCATTGGCGCAATATTTAAAGTCTTGCCTCAAATGGCGGGCTACAACCACAATAGGCTTGAGGCTCGCTCTAAATACATCTTTCGAAGTAGAAACTTTTATTAACGTCGCAGCTACGAGACCAAAAGTAGCTGTCTCCGTAGCCGCATCATATTTCTTTAATAAATCCCGTACAATTAATCCTGAAATTTGGAAAATCGTTAAAGATATCATAATCAAGTTTAACTTTAAAAATTTACCACGAAAAGTTCTTAAGCAGTTAGAAAACGAAGATGGAATCCCTAAAAATATAGAAGTCGATTATTGGGCGACGGTCTATCAGGCGTTTATTAACGCCGATAGAGCCAAAGCAATGCCTGCTCTTTGTAGATTGGAGAAGGTGCTTCACAAAGTTGATACCATACTTATACATAAAATAGTAAATGACTTCATTAAGAACGATTTGATCATTGAGAATCTTACAAATTACTCAAACTTACAAAATTGTGGAATTGAATTTGAACGTAAACCCGGCATAATAATGAATGCTACGATGTGCTTGTATATGAGGATTGTTGCGAAGTACTTACTTTTGTCTACAACTGAAGATGAACAACGTGACAAAATCGAAAATACTCTAAATCCATTCTTCGACCGAATAGAAAAACTATGGAAAAAAATTGAAGATAAATCTTACATAGCTGAATGTTTATATGACTTTTTGTTATCGTTAAAATACACAGTAGCTTTTGTAGACCAGAATTATGTATCATGTATGCCTGTATTTGAACAAATAATTAACCGTTTACAGACGGTGATGCCGCGTAAAGAATATTTGGACAAATACATGAAAATACACTTTACGATTCTTTATTTTAAAGCAATACAGTACGCAATAGAACAAGATAAGAATATTTTTGAAAATGAATATAAAACAGACGCGATGAAAGTAGTCGGATACAAATTTGGACAATACATTGGAAGAGAAATTAAGGAACTTGCCAATGAATTTTTCCCTTCTATCGTAGACATATACAAAAAGGGATTGAAAACATTCTTTGAAGACTATATACCATACACAACAAATTTATATACTTTTATAGCTATAATAACAAAGGGAATTCTGGAAAACGATAATGTTGAAGCACATTTGGTTGCAGAATATATATTCAAAAAATACAAAGCAAATTGGGATGAATTTGACGAGATATTTGATAAATTGAAAGACAGTAAGTATCAGGAAGTCAAGTTTTTCTTCAATGCGGATCTTCATGATAGATATTATTATTATTAAATTCTTTATTATTTTTTAATATAACATCCATATACTTCAAACAAACAATATTTAAATATTCTTCAACTATTGTTTGGAACTTGTAAAAATTCATCTGCTTTTATGAAAACTTATGTAGGACAGTTTGCCATTTTAAATAATAAGTTTTATATAAATTTCAAGTCTTAAAGCTCTCTTTATTGTTTTAAAAATATTTTATCTGCAATTTACAGATTTTGTTTGCTTTAGTAATTAACACAATTAATTACTGCCATAAGCTACATAATAAAATTTTTGTGGCAATGTACTAACACTTATTGTATGTACTAACACTGTGATGCTGTTGATATAAGTTCGTTTTAAAAGTATTTTCCTATACAAAATGTTGTTTCTATTTTTGTAAAAGCTGTATTTTATTTTAAATAAAACATAAGTTTATTTTGTACAATATTTTATTAAAAAAGTTTATGTATATACTTTTACATATTTATATACATATATATGTGTAACTCACAGGTCAAAGATAAGAAATATGTGTGAACAATGGCAGTTATGTACATATATAATTAATTTATTTCAGACTAAGCATTTTATCAACTAATAAATAAACCAGTAACAAGCTATTCTTACTTCTTGTTCAACACCTATTTGAATTTTATGACTTCTGTATCATAAAATTCTCAACTTTCTATTGCTGTTTAAGTGAGAAAAAATAATTTACTTTTTGATATAAAAAATTGAAGATCTGTAGTAAACATAAATTCATGTATGTAATCTCAAAAACTAATATTACAAATCTATACATATAGTAATTCTCTTAGAAAGCATTAGTTCCTGTTTTGTCCTTCCCCCCCACCAAAACCTCCTTCATGTCTGATCTTTAAAACCACTGTTAAAGACTGGGAAATAAGAGTAGCATTACTTTATGTAGGAATCGAACTGTTTTAAAAGAAGGATACTACGAGCTGTGCATTTAGAAAACCCTACTACTGCACATGACCATGAAGGTTTCTTTATGTATGCTCTAGAAAATCAACAAATTTAACTAAAAGTAGTGAAGTATAATACACGTTTTAGTATCACATTTAAAAGCATAACTTAGCTAATGATTCAATATAGTAGAAACAATGATAGTAGGTACCAATAAGTAAAAAAAGGGTTTTGGGTAATTCTTAAATCAATTAGTTCTTAATAATAATCTAAGCAGGTTCACGATGCAATTAAATGATATCGACACCAATCATTTGCTTTATAAAGCTATACAATTATTGTATTTATATTACTCACACAAGTTAAATAAAAATTTCAAGAAAGCACTAATTTTGTTTCGTTTTAACTCTTATTTTGAATATTAGATATTTTGACAGAAATATAGAATGCAGGGTGACATTAGTACTTAATCAAAGATTCCACTTTATTACTATATTCATTACGATATTCCATACTACATACTGTAGGACTGTTGATAAAATATAGATATATCCAAATATCGATATTTATTACTAATATTTTTTTGGACGATATATCGATAGTTCGATATTGAAATGTCAATATCGATGGTCGATATTTTTTTAAATAAATTTTTATTTTTATTTTTTTTTCGTAATTTATTTAATCTACAAAATCATCATAAACTTAATCTACTGTATTTTATTTATGAAAATTAAGTTAGCCGACATTCAATATTTTTTTATTTTTTTTATTAATTAAAAATTAGAATTAAAAAACTATTTTTCAAAAATTCCAGGTATAATTTTTAAAATTTTTTAATTTTTCAGCTGACTTACCTTTTTTTTTAAATAAAGCCGATATATCGAAATATCGATATTTTTCTTCGATTTATCGAACTCCGATATTTTAAAAATATCAACAGTCCTACTACATAGTTGATTTAGGGTCTTGTACATAATATACATTTCTGTAAATAATGTAAGCCTGCGAAATATACCTTATAAATTTGTCTTAATTGTTTTATCTATGAAGTATTAAAATACATTATTCATGTAACATAGATCTCTGTAAAACCTTTTAAAAAATTATAATAATAAATATTCAATTAATATAATGCTGTAAAATAACCATTATTCTTTTCTATTTATATCTTCTTATTATTGGATTAGTAGTCTGTGTTGAATAATTTATAAAATAGCAATACCTAGCAAGATGTCAAAGGAAATGTCTGAAATTGTCAAAATCTTTGTTCTCGATATTTGTCAAAAATCAAAATGGTATAATGAATGAAATTTACTGCAGTGATATTGATGAATTTACATAAAAAATAAACATCTATTTAAAAATTGGTCGTCATTGCCGAACGGGACATTGTGACTAAACTTGTTTAAAAGTGTGGTGTGTTTTCATCAAACAGTGTTGATATTCTGAATAATTAAAGTGATATCATCGGATTTTTCATTCTCAGTAAGTATTGTAAAAAGGATTTCTTCAAGGCGATCTTTTTCTTTCATACTTTAATAAATGAAGTTTTGTTTTTGATCCGGAAATAAAATCAGGGTTAGTTCTTTGAACTTTTATCTTAAATATGGTAGCCACGATCTGTAGTAGATTCGATCGTGTTATTTTTAGATTCGAGTACTTTTGAGTACATGAGAGCAATTTACGTCTGTTTACTTGCCATAGTTAACTTTATTAAGTATGTATAACGTGAAATTTAAAGTCAAAATGTAACTTATATGCTATAAAATTATACTTTAATACTAATTAAATTAATTTAATTACCAAACATTAGTATTTAAGTGATTTTTTATATATTAAGATATTCTCACTGTCACATAATAATGATTGTACATAATACATTTAAAATAGTATTTTTATACTATGGGTAAAGTTAACTATTATTTCTTATATTTGGCCTCAGCTGGTAGATCTAAAGTAGCATAATCCTATACAGTTTATAAACCATAAATAATCCACATCTGGTTATCAAAGTTGATATGTAGGAATAGCAAACAACCTCATATCTGAAAATTGTGATCTATGTTATTGGTATGATATCATAATAACATTCCTTAAAAATTTTAATCCAATCACTTTAACCTACATCATACAGGAAACAGACTAAAAAGGCAATACTATTAATAGAGGTCAAGATACTCTGAAGGTTGTTTAATAATAAACTTTATTGCTTAAAGTGTAGTGATTATAATACAGTTAGTATATTTGCATTTATAATTGTATTTTTACTTTTCCTGTTTATTAATTAGTTATGGCTTGGAAAATTGTATATATGATTTGACATATTAATAAATATTGTTATAGTGTAATATTTAAATTTGAATGACATTCTGTAGTTAAGATGTGCTATCATAAAATGAAAGATATCATTTAAAAAGATATAAATTTCTATTGTTGTATCTTATATTGTACTCACATAATATACCCCTTAAACAATTATGTACATGTATTAGATACTATACAAAGTCTTGATGTCCTTAGGTACTCTGATGTAGTCAAATTGTTAGTTGTCTAACATTTAATAGAAAAGTCACCTTTTTATGATGGAATATACTTTACATTTTGTTATTGATAGTGTAAAATAACTGATTTAAAGTATTCTGTTTTATTTTAAATTTTAATAAGACTTATTATGATTTAATTTTTCTTGACTTATGAATATCTTCTCACTCATGTTGTCTCATTTCCACATATGTAACATATTCCATTGTTTTTATTAATTATAATGTGGCTAACCCCTATCAACAATAATGAAAAGAGAATATTAAACATATCTCAAACAACCCACTCAGCATACCTAGCATAATCTCATCACATCCAAATGACATCATCACATACAATAGCTGTATTGTTAACAGGCAATTTGAGTTAGGTTGTACATTATAAATCTTTGTCAAAGATTGTGTTAAGGAGAAACATATCATAACTAGTTTAATTAGAGCAGTCAAAGGTACAATTAAACAAGGCTGACCTGAGTTTTTCTGATCCTACTTAGATATATTTAAAGATAACAACCACTAATGTACCCCAAGGTGTAAAAAATCGAAATAAATGCGAGCAAAGCCGCTGGCAGAAGCTAGTGTTCAATAAAAGATTTCTGGTCAAGTTCATCAAAATACAAAAAATATGTTGATAAATGGCTATTTTTATAAATTAAATAATATATTTAAAATACCAAAAAAACACTGAGTAATACTAAATTGCTTTAATATATAGAAATATGTAGGTATAATATAGTTGTGTATTTTAATCTTTTGTTAGAAATAACTGTTTACAATCAGTTTGGTGGGGTCGGCAAGTTCAACAGATGTCTTAATGTTCACACAGTCAACGTAAACACTGCATCTCCTATAATTATATTTGTTTATAAAATAGCAAGCTTTTTGTTCCAATATACTGGCAGTGATGTATTGAATGAACTTGCTGGATGTAAGATAATACAGGCCCTGTCTGTCATTGAAACAAAGTTTACCAACATGAAAAGGTATCATTTTACCAAATTTCGATTTTTTTACGCTCACTTGATGGTTAGTAATGTCACCCATGGACATCGTCGAGAACAGAGGTCGCGTAGAATCTTTGCTGGTCACTGAAAGCCTTTGAAACTATATTGTCTACCAATCAATATATATATATATATTACGTTGTTATAAAACTATTAGAAATAATTTAAAATTTATTTTATAGCAACATGTAGTGTTTAAATGTGAAGTAAAACCGTGTTAAAAATACATTTTTGATAGTTCATGGCGCCATATTTTATGCTAATGACGTTTATATGGACACTATTTTTAACTAAATATGTAATAGTTATTCTTATCACTATGTCCTTCCGTTGCAGGAATTGTCCGCAGTGATAATGTGCCGCCCAGATAATCGACAGTAGTTCATGTGAGTATTAATTTTTCAAGGTAAACCAATAAATATTGTCCATTTCTTGCTTTATGAGTGGAGTAAATGTTTCACATGATTGTAGTTTGTTAAACACGTGGAATACAGCGATAATAATTGAGAAAAAAGGAATAAGCTAATCGAGACATTTTTTTAAGCAAAAAAGTTGTCGACATTAGCTAATCTATATAAAATTGAATTATTTGTCTGAGGTGTCAAGAGGTATTTAAACATTAATGTTTCAGACGTATTTTATCTCAGTGGTATAACAATGAGATACGTCAATATGTCAGGTTTAGTTTGGCCTATAAAAATTAATCTAGAGCAATTTAGTAGGTTTTTTAGTCATCTGTTGCCTCACTTTGATATATGCGCCACCTACAATCCATTAATTTATTTATAAATCAATTGTGTATTACGAACGTAGGCGTTCCATACTTTCACGTCGCATCATGTCAATACCAAAACTAATTTCAATAATTTGAACAAAACACAAAACTCTATTCCGCTTTTATTAGTTAAGATTAGGATAGCAATGCTCATTACCCCTAGCCTTCCCCTTTAACAGTAAAAATTCTGCCTCGTGATTGCTCTGCCTGCGTCTATTCTCCCCGATCAATAACCTAGTTATTTTTGAAGCTACCGTAAATAGGCATTTTATAGCTAGCTCTGCTATTTCATAGATTGCATCGCCACTTACTATCAGGTATGAACGTACAAAAGCTTATTAAAAAAAATCTAATTACAGTATAAAGGAACATGGCGTCGGTGTGGAAGCGCTTGCAGCGCGTCAATAAGCGCGCAGCCAAATTCCAGTACACAGCTTCCTATCACCATATCGAGGTTGATCTTACACCTAAATGGTAAGGGTTCTGCAACGGCCACGACTCCGTAACTTTCGAGAATCAACTTATAATCATCGCTTTGTAGTCAAGACAATTTATAATAAAGTTTGCTTAATATATTACCAATCTTCATGTGTGAATATTTTTCACGCAAAAGAAATATCGAAGGTTTTCCTTAATGTGTGTTGTTTCCAGGAAACCAAATAAGCTTAGCGTAGTATGGACGCGTAGATCTCGTCGGGTTGTGACGGAACCTCTGGAGTGGGAACCCTCGCTGAAGGATCCGTTGAAGTAAGTGCCGGTTCGACCCTACTTCTTCCTAAATATACCTTTTATTGTTAATAACCAATATACATACATATTACAAAAACTTATCACTGTACTTCGCAGTAGCTTTTGTACGTACACATAATTGGCAATTAATTATATCGTAAAAAAAATTTTTTTAGGGGTACAGTTATATTCGGTGTTCCTGAAAACCATACGGTTGCAGTTACGCTGTTTCGGGATTCGCGGACTAATGAACTCGAGGATAAAGATTGGACGTTTGTTCTGGAGGATGTAAGTGAATTGGTGTCTATAATGACTACCGCAGTTAAAATCAGAAATATAATACAAAAATACTGTACAGGTTTCTGTGACTGGCAAGCGTCGACGCCTTGCGTCATGCGCTGTCAACTTACGTCGGCACGCGTCACTAGCTCCCGCTCAGAAGACCCTCAAATTGACTTTGGAGCCGCTCACAAGGAAGCTGAAGGGTGCTAGGTTGCACCTGACCTTGCACTGCGTTCTTCTCCGTGAAGGACAGGCAACGTGAGTTTACTTATTCTCCAGACATTTACGAATAGTATCCGGCGCTAAACATTGTACTTTGGATTGTACATTGTACCTTTGGAAAGGGACAATTAGCTGATTTTGCCTTCGTTGGGTTTTGTTTATATAAAAGCAAAACATTGCAGTGATGAAGACATGCAGTCGCTAGCTTCTCTACTTTCCGTGAACAATAACTCCGATATTGCGGTGTTGGAAGATTTGGACGAAGATGACTACACCCTATCAGATAATTCCACAAGACAAGTGAGTAATTTTTGCTTTGCAGCCACGTGGTATAAACAGTGGGCTGTGTATCTATTTAGTTTAAATTACAATTCAGACATCTAATTTCTGAGGTAATGATATTCGGTTATTGTTAAGTATGATATAGTGAAATATCTTTTAACTGAAATTATTTTGTAGATGTTAGACCTCCGTCAGCAAATGGAAGAAATGACGCAAAGTTTAACTAACTCCGATATAGCCGCAACACCTAACAGTGTTCAAAGTCTCAACTTCGATAAAACTCCAACCGCTCCCCCGACCCCTTCTCCCACGACACCAACAAATACCCAAAATTTGAATACCCACCCGGAGGATGTCGCGACACCCAAGAATAGACCGGAGTACTTGGAGAGTCTCACGAAGGCGATGCGAGCTGAACCTAAATTCACTTCAACACCAAAAGCGGTTGTTCCTAGTGAAGAGAAAGTTGATAATTTAAAAGGTAATATATAATTCTTGTTTTATTTCTTATTAAGAAATATATACAATTAATACAGCACGGTTCAAAGTGTTAAAAGATAAAAATATATTAGGTTTTATCTTTAATATACGATTTATATATATTATGTGCGATTTGAGCTTTCTTCATTATCAATGTCGTTTGTCTGTAAAAACTCTTCAAAACAAGATTAGTAACTAAGTTTTTGAGAACTCAGAAATATAGTAATATTATATTTTATTGATCGATAATTACAGTTTCAGGTTTGATTTTTAAACCAAAAGCCGTTGCAAAGTGCAACCTCAAACCGCTGGAATTAAAAATGAATTTAAACAACATAAGTTTGGATACAAATGATAACGAGAAGAAGGTAGACGAAGAAAAAACTCCTGTCCCTGAGGAGAGGATTGTTGTGACACACACCGACAAGGATAAGACGCCTGTAAGTTCTTTAAAGTGTATATACATGTAAGATTAGTGTTATTTAATTTCTCGTAAATAAGGACGTATTAGACAGAAAAAAGCAAGCGTTAAGCCAACTTGTAACTTTGTTTTTTGCAACCTTCTGCATTTTTTTATATACCAATACAAATTTTTCCTCACAGATGGTGGACCTGGTGGAGTGGTGTCAGGGTGTGACCCGGGAGTACCACTATTGCGTGGTGACCGACCTCACCAGTAGCTTCCGGTCAGGGCTAGCTTTCTGTGCCATCATACACCACTTCAGACCTGATCTAATGTTAGTATTATCTTTATATAACTAGTTGACCTGCGCAGTTTTGTGCGTCATATAAGATCCAACTAACATTATAATATAGGCTCATCGCAGGTGATATTTTATAATTATTCGAAAAGGAACATTTCCGTCATAGATTATTTTTTCAAAAGGAAATTTTTAAAGTTTCTCTATATCCTTTTTTGATGCTCCGATGCAATTGTGCGTGGCGTAATATTATATAGCCTATAGCTTAGTATATATATGTGTATATATATAATAGGTTATAAAACTTTAAAATATTTTTTCATTTCGTACCAGTAGCTTTTAAGATAGGGCGTTCAACAAACCAAGCAAATAAATAAACTTTTCCGTTTTTGTAATATTCTTATAAATTGTGTTTCTGAAAGGAGAAACTAGTACAAACGTTATTGAAATGGGCCTTTAATGTTAAAGTATGTTACGAATAATTTAATGATATTAAATGTGTGACAATTTTTATTTCTAATATCATATTGTACATATATTGTGTTTGTACTTTCTATTGTTTTATTTGCTTTATATCCCGTAGCGATTTTTCTGGTCTTCAACCCGATCAAAGCGAGGAGAACGTTCGTCGTGCGCTGGAAGCAAGTGCCAAGTTGGGAATCTCGCAGGTGCTGACGGTCGCCGATGTGTGTGGGGGTCCCGTGCCCGATAAACTAGCCGTGAGTTTCACATTATATATCTCACTTCTGAATTCATTTAAAACAATAGCGCTGACTTGTTTTTTATAATAATAAAAGATAATATAGCAGTTTAACTTTATGTGTTAGTTTGATCACTATCGCATATATTTTTATCTGAAATTCAATGCCAGGTGATGACATATCTGTTTCAACTGCGGGCACACTTCACCGGTAATGAGTTGCAAGTGGAACAACTTGGTGAGTGAAAATTATAAATTTGTTTTGCCAACGTATATCCTTAATGATTAGTCCCTTAATGTATTATATAGCATATGGCTTATGTTTATCTAATAAAAGATATATAATTCTGTCTGTGGTTTACTATTAGTAAACGCTTGGACTCTTTTCAGGCAACGATGAGACTGAATCGTCTTATCTGGTCGGGAGACACGATACCGATGACAGCCTCCCGCCGGAGCTGTTCTCCAGAGAAGTCAGCACAAGGCGATCTAGGAATGTCATGGAAAGGCCACCTATGTTGTGAGTAGATGCTCTCACACCATTTTCAATTAAAATCGCAGTTTAATAACAGACGACTAGGAAGCTCACTTGATGTTATCGTATCCACGTGATATCTTTACAATGATGCGCTGTCGACCTATTTATTTCGAGGAATTTAAAATCACTTCCATTCTTAACTTTATTAATTTATATCTCAACATTATACAGGAAACAAGAATCGCAAGAATCGCGTCAATCTCTAGACTTATCGCCGGATAAGTCGCCCGGTATAAAAGAGATGAAGGATATTTTCCAGCAGTCAAAGAATATCCTTGGAAAAATGCTGTCTCCAGCGAAGGATTTGCGGGAGAAGCCGACCGCGAAGTGGTTTAATGAACCTATTAAGAATGAGGTAACGAGATTTGTATTGTCATCATTTTTACATTTTTATGAAATAATAAAAGATATCAATATTTGGTGTTTTTATTGCGTCATTTTATGTATTAAAAGGAGTATTTGTATGTAAACCGGAATGAGACGTTAATGACAAATATATATTTGTATGACGATTTAACTGTTGAATTTTTTAAAATTTCCAGCCTCTGCCACGACCAGAGATGTTGATGACTCGAAAGGAATTGACCGATCCATTCGGTTCGGATGATGAGGACGATGCACCACCCACTAACGAAACAATTGGTACGTTTTTTAAAGATAAACTTTTTATTTATTTTCACATTAAATTCTCAACAGCGACTACTGTCTTGTCATACTTGATAGACACCTTTCAATATTTCTGTAATAAATAAGTTTTCTAGAACCATAGATAGCGAAGGTTTTCATGAAATCATCATTAAACACACCGTTTATTCCATTTAGGAGCTAAAATGCCATATATATAACAGAAAAATTAATATCATAATGTTATTTGAGTCAGGTGTTTAAGTTTCATACATCGTCTCGGTAACGTATAAAATCGAAGGTAGTTTTAAAATGTTTTAAATTTCTAGCTAAATCACAGCAGAAACCAACGTTCGAGCCAGCGACCACAGATCCGTTAAATGTGGTCCAGTCGCAAGCAAACGGTAATGAAAAGCCAAAACCACCGACACCAGATTTACCAAAACCCACACCGGTATGTCTCCAATATTTTTGAGATTTTTTGGTTTTTCTTGTGCTTGTTTGTTTCCCCTTTTTTAGTTTCATGTCGCTGGTATGTTAATATTTTAAAACTATTTACTATTTTGTTTAATAATAGTCATAGATGAAAGTTTTTGGTCACACTCCATATTTTATGATTCGATAGACAAATTGGCAATGTTATGTCTTAGCCAACATTAAGGATAACGCAAATGTTAAACTAAAAATTAAAAATGTTATCGGCACGTAATTTTTTAAACATTTGCATTATCTTTACTCGAAATTAGAGCCGATAATTAAAAAAATAACGTTCATTTAGACTAAACCATATCATTTCTTTCCATTCCCGAATCATCATGGCTTCCATTTTGTGTGTGAATCTGATTGGACGAAACGTAACGCTTGGAACGCTACGATTGGCTAAAAAAATCCGATAATGCTTGCTGATTGGTCGATACGCTTGCTTCTCATTGGTCAGCAATTGTTATCGCGTCATGATGAATTGAAAGAGAAAGCTAGACAGTTACTAGAAGCTACAAAACGCGAGGCGAGAGATAGAGATAAAAAGAGACAAAGCTTGAAGGAGAAACAGGAAAAAAGTGAAATTGCTAATGGATTCAAGAACGGTGAAAGTCCTAAAAAGGTACGTATATCCTTATCGCACAGACGGTCGAAGATCTAAAGGTAAAAACCAAACTATTACTTTTCTTCATTCTGTATGCTAGTATTTGATGATCAAGCGAAAGTATTTTCCAAATTTACCCAAAAACTATTTCGTTGCTGTCCTCACAAGTTGTATTAAAATATAAGTCTCTACAGTTAATCTAATTTTGTTTTGTATTAGTGAACTGCAGTGACATAGTACTTACATCTTTTAAACAAAATATGAAGACAATTTTAGCTTCTCCTAACTTATCACGCTTTTATAAAAATATTTGTAAGGTTCAGTGTTTATACACGGGTATTTTGTTCTTAGGGTATGTCTGAGGAAGAGAGGCAAACAATGTTGCGAGAAAGAGCGAGGAAGATGATCGCAGATGCGCGGGCCGGCATTGTCAGGTGAGATTTTCTTCATGCGAGGAAAAATGGATAAACCGTTTTTACGTAGTTTAAAGATCAAGCTTTACTTGTTACGTCATGAGTTTAACTTAAAGTCATTAAATTAATGTTGTTATTTGAACTATATATACTGATACATATGAAACTTCATTTTGTCAGTTCGAACTAAATTAAATTCACTTGCAATATTTGATTTTATTGTTTGTTTGTTAATAGTAAAGCTAATGAGATTATAAAATATAAATTGAATACTAAACATGATAATGACAGTTAATCATTTAAAAGTTTGCATCGAGCCAACCTTAAAGTATATGCTAACTATACGTGATTATTCTGTAATTTCATAAGTTGACGCAGCGCACGCAACCGAAGCTTTAAAAAGACTTTTTTCGGTCAAGGTGGTCATTTTATATACTCTTTTTGGATAAATGGGCTATCGAACACTAAATCATTTAGAACCTGATTTAATTTAGTTCCTGAGATTAGCCCTTTCAATTAGACAAACTAAAGTTTTGTTAAATTACTATGGATTCATATAAGCACCTCTTTCCAGTCCAAAATCACCGATGTCTCCGTCTCGCGTAAACCCGGGCACTGTGGAGATAATCAGCAAACATTCCGTCATGGAGGAGTTGGCTGGTAACTAATTATTTTTAAATTCAAGAATTAATATTTCAATTGTCGTCTATATGTCAATTTTCATGCCTTCCTAAGGAACTTTAAGCAAAAATAATTTTATGTAATTTATAATCAAGGAACTAAGTCTTATTTGGCTAGTCCAAATATATTATCTGTCTCCCGAATTTGAACCATAGTTTAGGTTGCTACAAAGATTAAAAGCTGTACACTAAAAATATTTCTGACATAATTTGCATATGTATTATCTTGTGTGTTTTGAAAAATATAAAATATATTTTATTTTCAGCCGCTGGTGGTATGGAACACCTGGAGAGTTTAGTGAACCGAGAGTCGGCACCTTCCAGTCCTGGGTCTAGGAAGAGCAACCCAAGTCCAGAAAGATCTGGTAATTGATATCAACTATAGTTTGTGACTTTTCGATTCATACGATTATACAGTACAAAATTAAATAACTGGTACGGATATTTATAATGGTGAAGATGGTGATGATGTTGAAGATGGTGTCTTTACCAACAGACAGTCAGTCAAACGTTTATAAATTGTGTTTCTCTTCTAATTACCCTGTATACATTCATATATATTATGAAAAGGGTTGTTATTTCGATATTATAAACACACATTTTAATTATAAATATGTATAAATAACGTGATTTTTTAAATGTTTTTCTGAAAGAACGAGATGAGGGAGTGAAGAGTAGAAGTCAATCACCAAACGACTCTCGCAAATCGCCGTTACATTCGTTTAGTGCCCTCGTAGACAGACTATCGCCCGACCTTAATATGGAAGAAAATCAGGTAACCTTATTTATATCTAATATATATAAATATCCTGTCACGATGTTTGTCCGGGATGAACTCGGAAACTACTGAACCGAATTTAGCGTTTTTTTCTTTAAAATGAGTGCTATGCTCCAACTTAAGACAGGATAGTTTATTTAACAATTTATAGTCGCAATATTATTTTATTTGCATATTTGAGAGTCAAAATTATCCTTTAGCTCCAAACGATAGTGACAGATGATAATATCTGTTGACTAAATTTAGTAGGTTTTCAATAGATGGCGCTGTGTTAAAAGTACAAACTTTTTATTAATACTAA
>JAOSYY010000004.1:3665185-3693925 GCA_025727935.1 Hebomoia glaucippe
ATTAATACTAATAATGCTTACTAATTACAATTTAATATAACAAAAACCTTTGCCACAGCGACGCGTGGCCGGGTCATGTAGTATGTACTATAAATTTATACATCCATTAAATAATTACTTCGCAAATTCACTGAACTGTATTTCAAGACGTGACCCAAGTCACAATGTATCTTAAAATTATACCTGAAATTTTTGCACTACTTTTAAACTCAAGTAATGTAATACAAACTATACAATGTTGGCTGTGGCAAATGTTATGACGCCATCTTAATTTTCAGAATAAAGAAGGCGTTTACAGCACATATATAGCCAGTGAGTTAGAAGCGTTAGAAAGAGAACAAAAATGTATAGACGAGAAGGCGGCTGCGCTCGAGAAACAACTCAGACGAGTAATGGATCGAGCTGATAACACTGAGGTGAGTTACTATTACAGTGTGAGTTCCCGTTTCATATATACTTAGGAGGATGTTCTAGCTGAAAGGCCTAAATTGGAAGCATTTTAAAAATGAAACAATATTTGATTCAATTATAATTTTAAAATAAAATAAATAAATCGCAGTTATTGAGTGATGAAGTGGGGGCTACGAAAAGGCTTGTGTGAAGCAACTTACATTTTTCTGTAAATAAAAAGAAATATTCTTAATCAGTAAAGAACTCACTATGCTGTTGACCCTTGGAAAAAATGTATTTCTGAACTTTTCGGTTTTTTTTAAATACTAAAAAAACATACATATGAGCTATATCTGCAGAAATGAGTTACTGAGTCAATAACATACGACTATTTTCAGAGGAAATGGAGAAGAGTTATTATACAATGTGTTCGAGATCCCTATAACCCGGTATCATTCGTATTTTTGTGTAGAGTTTGTATTGTAACATTAATCTTGCGTATTTAAAATAGACCTTAGATTTAGATTACATATAGTAATTCATTTGATTATTTGTGAATATATTATAGACAGACAGATAGAATTTTCCTATTTACACATTTATAATTAGATAACGAGAATAGTTACTATAATAAGTTTTGGAAGATTGTTCAATTTCATGGCCAGTATAGTTTGATACCTTTGATATTATATTAGTTCATTAAAATATAAGAAATAGATTTTCATAATTTAATGAAAGACCTTATTATGACTTGGAATATAAAAAAATCTTCACAATTATTATTTCAGGAGGAAGACCGACTGATGTCACAGTGGTTCAACCTCGTGAACAAGAAGAATGCATTACTTCGGAGGCAAATGCAACTTAACATCCTGTAAGTTGTTTCTATAACTGTGTCTTGTGGTTTCGCCTTTATCTATTTTACAATATTTTTATAGAAAATGATAATAATGTAATAGAAGTAGCCTTCTTATAGCATTAACCATCTGCCAGTTAAAGTCTCGTCACAATCAGTTAGTCACTTGGAGATTAGGCGATACGACATATCGACAAAGTGACGATTACTATTTTATAAACTTTTTCTTTAGCATAGTGCTAGTTCTTATTCATTAAAAAAACTTTAACAATCCAATTTTATATCTAATATATAAAATTCTCGTGTCACAATGTTCGTTCTCATACTCCTCTGAAACGGCTCGACCGATTCTTATGAAATTTCATGTGCAAATTCAGTAGGTCTGAGAATCTGCTACTATCTATTTTTCATCCCTCTAAATTATAAGGGTTGTCCACTCCTAACATTTACTTTTTATTTTATAAACAATTTTTTTGTTTCTATTTTCCTATGATACAGCATGTAAAAATACATACAATCCCAAATTTTCACCCCTCAACAATCAACCCCTAATTTTGAATTGCAAAATATATAGGTGGTAAAACGAAGTTTGCTGGGTCAGCTAGTGTACGTATAAATTAGAATCTCTATTATAAACATGATCTTGACTTCGTTTTGATATTGATTATATAATTTGATACGTTATAGTGAGCAAGAAGAGGACTTGAGTCGTCGCTGTGAGCTGTTGGCGCGTGAGTTGCGGCTCTCTCTGGGTGTGGAAGAGTGGCGGAAAACTCCGGGACAAAAGAGAAGAGAGATATTACTATTACAGGTTTTATTTTCTTATCAATCTTTCTTATACTATTACCACATAGCAAAAATTGCTCTCATAACTTTCATGCATTTTGGTTAAGATATTTCATTGCTAAAGATTATTCAAAAGGATATATTTTTAAGACCGGAAACATTTGTTTGGTTATGACACTTATCGTGTATGAAAAACCTTTGTTAAAATAAATTTGAATTACTTATTTTACTTATCACATTCCAAATTAAAATGTATTTATTATCCTTTAACTATTCTACCGTCAGTCACGATTTTTTCGAAAAGGAGTTTGTAATTAAATCTAAACAGTAATTAATTATTTTATATTTGTAATATTTATTTTTTACTTTCAGGAGTTATTGTCAGCGGTAAATGAAAGAGATAGACTGGTGCAAGAGATGGATGAACAAGAAAAAGCGTAAGTGATTTTGTTATAGTGTTTTATGTTTTGAAATGAAAGACAGACAATTTGACACCGTAAAATGAATCAAAATTAAGTAGATATAATCGTTTTCAAAGAATTTTTGATCTTCAAATACCACACATCTGCATTACTGCCGTCTATCTGTAAATTTTTATAGCGATCTGAGTGAATTCGTATCACTATGTATAATTTAATAAAATAAAAAGAAGCCGAGCCATATTCGCTAGAGATAAATGTAGAATTTGATTATACATTAAGTTTCTATATATTCTTACAAACAGTATTGCTGAAGACGACGAAATCCAGCGGAATCTCAGTAACGTCGAGATTCAAAGAAGAAACAACTGTATCCTGCAATAGAAGAATCAATATCCTAAAACATGCTTCGCTTCTACGCAACTGATTAGCCCAATGTGTCATTAGTTCTAAATAAACGTTAGATTAATTAAAAAATAATTTTTTCTTGAAATGCGACCATATTTAAATGGTAAAAACTTGTGACCTTTCATTGAGTTTTATACTGTCTGAAATTACAATATTTAAAGTAAAAAACCCCATAATACTGTAATTTATTTTTCTTCGCTAGTTTTTATTTCGTTTTAAAAATGTATATTCATCCTCTTTTTTTCAATTGACAACTACTTTTTTTAAGAAAAATCACGTGCACTTATCCTTGTATATGAAATAAAGTTAATAATAATTGTCGGCCTTAAATACTCATAGTTACTTATAAACTTATCGGTATATAACAATTTTGGTGTACTAAATACTAATATAGCCCAAACTAAGATGTTTCCTCGTATCTTTTAGCTATATGTATGTCATAAAAATACATCATTTTAGTACATCAGAATTGTAACCAAAATGTTCATTAGTTAATAATTTATTCTATTTTAAAATTTATCTGAAAATTCTCAACGTTTTTAATTAAAATAATAAGTTGTCGATCGACATAATAGTTTATAGATTACCAAAGAGACGAAGTGGGGTTATAGATAAAATAATTTTTAAATTATTTAATAAAATCCATTTATTGTTTAGGTTTTTTAATAAAACCATACAATAGTTAATTAAATTTGACATCACCTTAAAAGGTAACTAATGTAGACTAAAAACTAATTTTTCAATGTTAACGATTTCAGGTATTCTTATGTATTGGTGAATTTTGTTAAAAATTCGCCTAAAAATAGTACAAGTTAAGAAAATCAAAAAACAGGAAAGTTATTTAAAACTGTGACAGCTGTTTGTCCGTGACCCTAAATACGTGATAAGTACAAGCCATTGATGTTGTGTACAATATATTTTAGTTTCGTTTGACATATTATAGTTTGTAAATAGTAATTTTAATTGTATATGGTTATGGTATATTCTTGCCTTACGTATCTGCTATTCCGTTACGTACATATAAGAATACATAATCTCTCTCACCAATCTTTGACGGATAGCGGGTTTAAACAAAAAAATAAATAAATAAAAGAAAATCATTTGAACTCCTTTGCATTAGGCTAGACTAATTCTTAAACTATTTAGTATAGATTAATTTTATTTATTACCTCCCTAAATTATTTTTTTAATACTTTTTGAGTTTCTACTATTCCTATTAACGTACCTTTACTTTAATATGAAATGTAGTACATTTTAGTGCTAGCAAGTCTAATATACTAAAAATCAATTCTTTAATAAAAGAAGTGACATTATATATTTTTTTACTGGTATTTCTCATTTTGGTGTACGTTATTCAGAATATTTGTATCATTAAGGTGCTGTGCTTCAATAAATTGGCTATGGTTCGTGCAATTTATCATAAATGATATCTAATACGTTTTTATATTGGTATGTGTGTATCTTGAATTATAAGTGGTTTCCTTTTTGAGCTACGCAAATATTTGGGCGTATTCTGAAAATCTTCCATTTGTAATGTTTTAATGGAAGTTACGTCATCATTTTCTAGGTTTTATTTATTCTGTAATACAAACACCTGTCTTCTTTATATTCATTGAAAAGGGGACAAAATATATTCGCTAATGATTATTATACCGTAGTTAACACAAAATAATGTTATACACATATACGTACGATTTGTACATATATAAGTCTAAACTTAAATCTTTCAAAATGTATGAATCTTGTAAAATTCAGTTTGTCTTCGTCTATAATGTAATGTGTGAAAGAGATGGCTTTTGGCTTCGAAATTAATTTCGCAACAATCATATCGTTAAGGATATAATTATTTTTATATGAATGCAAAAACATATGATTAATTATAAATTCATTAGCGTGATCTCAATATCTGAGCAATTTTCAAAAATATATGTAGTAAAGTCTTCACTAGGTTAAGATTTGATGCAAATATAAGCGAACATACAGTAGACTTTTCAAAATTAAAATATTTATCATTACGGGAAGTAACCTATCGAAATTATTATCTCATATTTTAATAATTAGTAATATTGTGATTATCAAAGAGTTACAATATCACTAATCTAATCCTGCTATAATTGATGTGTATTAGTGTTCGCAGTTAATTTTCGTGATTGGTTAGAATACTGAAGAAGGTCGAGGTGCTATTTGCAAAGTTATGAATTTCAACTGTGTATCACTGTTTTAGATATATTAATCGTAAAATATATGATTATAAAATTGTCACAGGTTTTTTGGTTTCGCTTATGTTTGCCGTCAAACTGCACTTATAGTTGTAATGTATTCACCTCAAAACAATTCATTAATCTATGTCTTCAGGGTATATTGTTCTCACGCCTGTGGGTTTCACCAATCTAATAAACTACAGGAAACATTGAGGTATAAGAAATGTCCCAGTACGTTGATACCTTATATAATAGCTGAAGACATTATAAGTAAATATACCACTGAGTGTGTTAATAGTTGTAGCAACTAGAAATCTTGCATCATGTATCCGATTGCTATTATTTATATTTGTCTAATCAGCCTATGGTCCGTAATTGAAATAAAGTGACGATATTCTACAATAAAAGTCGTATTTTATTTGTTTTAGCGAACACCCGGAGTGATTTGTTTGGTTGCTAAGCTTTTTTAATGATAAAAAGTTTGTATACGCAAACGTAGTTGCGCGGCTCATAATAAAGTACCAGGCAGTTATAAGTTAGAAGATATCTGCTACAAAGCGTACAATCGCTAGTACATAAAATAGCTTTTGCTTTAAGCTTTTTTCTTAAGGACTACTACTATTTTTTTGTTGGTTTTCAGCCCCTATTAACTCTCCAAAAAGAACAAAAAAGTTGAAACAACTTTAATTTAGAAGGTAAATGCAAGTTAAAGTAGTAATTTTGTGCTGAAAATGATCGCTCTACCAGCCACAATGACTGTCTGGTCTTATATATATTCGTTGGCCAAATATTTTTTTAATAAGATCTTTTAGGAAATTTACATTAATTTTGGATGGACATTACAGGTATAGACAGATCTACAGACAATTTTGTTTATATTATATATAAAAATAAAATATCAAAATGTGTAAAATCGTTTATTTCGCTGTAACAAGCATTTGTCAGTACAATACATTATAATTGAGTATACGGTTTAAGTTATTATTTAATTATCAATGTTGTTAACTATGGAAGAACTTAGTCAATACTTAAAACAAACTTGGTTGTTATTTTAAATCGAAGACTTTAAAAAGTAGGTGAATTCGAGTCCCCGCGCATTACACATGACAAATATATTTTCCAATATTGTCAAAAACGTCAACAGTATGAAGTTTCCAAAAGATATTCAACCTAAAGTAACGTTTTGGAATATGAAATATAATAACGGCAATTTCTAATCAAGATAATGTCTTAACCGTTTATGTCTTATGTAACGAATAATTAATTATTTATTATTATTAATTGAAGAACTATAGTAAATTATTGAACATTGCATATGTCTCTAACTTGAGTGTGACTCAAGTCGCAATCTGTACTTGAGCATTGCCTAAACAAATCTTTAAATAAAAAAACCGGTTGACAAGTCTTGAAACTAGCTTCAAATATAAGTCACGAACGGAATACAGATTTAAGATTTTGACAGCAATATATTCAAATTTTATTACAATATTAACTGCAACATTATTAGATAATAAGAATCAAAATCTTAATAATATGATTGGTTGCACGTCAACGTCAAACGAATGTCATTGGCCAATTAAACAGCTTATATGACTGCTGAAAATGTTTAGCGTATTTAATTGGGTGTCAAATATATTTAACAGTTCACTTAGGCATATATTTAAGCATTATTATTATTCAATGCGATGCTATTAAAAGGGTACAAAATTGTATTATTGTTTAATATAGGTTGGTCGATTACAAAATTTTCTTTACAAGTTTTTCTACGTATTACTTATTCTCTAAATCTAAACATATTAGAATTTATAAGATTTAGAGCCAATATTTTTTTTATTTTATTATAATTCCTAATTTTTACAATTTTTGGGGCCAAATTTCATAAAATATAAGACATTTTCTTACCATTATAAATAAATCAATAAGATACTCCTTACAAATATTAATATTGCTACTTTACTCCCCGTATTATTTGGAAAACTGTATGGAAGCATTAAAATATTAAAAACCTCTGACCAGCAGACCTTTAGAATTTAAAAAAGTTCCGATTTTTATTTCTAATCGGCTACGAATACTAATTGTAAACACTGTACATAATATACCAATATTCAAATACAGTCTGTGGTATCCATTTGCAAATTATTATTTTTTTGTACCACATCATGATATTATTTTCATCGTATCCCTATAAAAGTTATTTTTACATGAAAAATATTTTAATATCCAGAACAAGTCTAAGAGGTAGTTTTAGGGTTTTCACATTAGCAACCCGATATTCTCCCCTTAAAAAGCTGGTTAAGACCAGCGTCACAACCGTAGCGAAGCGATAAATCTATAAACCTTCGCTGTTTAAAACAAGTCTATCCACACCTTATGATCCTTACTTAAATCTCGATCAGAATCGATTAAAAGTTGATATCGTCTTCTAGAATTCGTTATTTAGTTTAACGACGATATATTGTGTTGAAATCGTTTGTTTTCTCTTTATTATTGATGTCCTTAAAATAAACCCTAGCTTGCTATAGCTCCTCGTTGTTGGATCAGTTTCTATGCTCTGGTGTGGTTGTTGGCGGTCACCGGAGGAGCGGCTTCGGCTTCCGCTGCCGCTTCCTCCGCTTTGAGTTTGCGGTATTTTCCTTCAACAATTAAATGAAAATATCAGCCATGAAATACTTGTACTCGGTTAGTGCAGTATATTTTACAATCAATTACTCTAGAATAAGTGCTTATATAGTGGTAGTGTCGTATTTAATCCTTCTTATACTCAAAATAAAAATAAAAATAAGGCCAACAGCAGTAGGTTAGTATAAAAATTATAACTGATAAAATATGGCTAAGATCTTAAGTTTAGCAACGCTTCTCCTAGATCTTAGTCTTGACCTTAGAGGTGTACATGGGCGATAAGATTCGCTTAACACCAGGTTAACTGTATGCCCGTATGGTTTCCTATGTGTTTTGGAACTACTTACCTTACTTTTTGCAGGTTGAAATAATTAAAATCTGTAAAGTAACGAGTAAAATGCAGTTGTGACACTCACGTGATATCTTCATCATGATGACTCCCCACCATACAGACCAGCCCCAACCCACCAGACAAAATAGTACCGTAAATAGTTGAGTGCCCGCTACCAAAAGGTTTATAACGAACGAGCCTGTGTAAACATTGATATTTATATAACACTATTAAATAAGTACAAGTGGAGACCTTATTATATATTATATAAAACTTCTTCTAAACTGCAGGACTAAATTTGATAAGTTTTTTTTTGTGTTCAATAGCATTTGAGAATGGTTCAGATTTAAAATTTGGTCCACTAGATGAGGTATGAATTAATACGAAATTTTTGTATTTAAGACTTGGACAACATGAAACCTAGTGTCTGAAGTAAATGTATAATATCACATTACATTTGGTCATGCCTCGCTTGACTCAGCGTTGTTGGATAATTACTTCAAACAATGCTATTTAGTATTGTATAGTAAGAAGTGTGCACAAACCTATCCTATGTTTAGCTTCGTCGTGAACACCGAAGCGAGGGATCCCAAAACATAGGCAGAACATACCGCTGAATAGTGTACCTGAAATGAGATATAGAGTGATTTAATTACAGATGAAACAGAATGATTTCAGTTAAATTCTATATGGCGAGAAAACATGAAAACTAGGTTAATCTGCATTAAGTATATAATATATAAGTTTGATATACGCTAAGTAAATTTTCAATACAATGACATGCAAGTTAAATATAAAATATCTTAGATGAAAAAATGTTTTAAGCGAACGAGTTTTATATCTGAAATGTGATAAGAACGTCAAATCTATCGCGAATCTTAAATTGTAGGGTCAAATTATAAAAAATATAAAAAAATTAACATATGACTATGTAGATGTACAAACAAAGATATGTATTACAGTTTTTTGAACGATCGTCACTCTTAATAGTTTAGATAATGATTTTTCAGTAAATTCAATAGATGAAGTAAAAATATGTCTTTAAGATTTTAAAAATTGTACACTCGGGTACATTTCAGGTATACGTTAGATTGGTTTTAAGGATAAACTTACCAAGTCCTGGAACCAGCACATTACAAACAAGACAGAAGTATGCAAGAGCGGGTGGCAAGACGGGAATAGCGCCTCTTATCACACTTGTGTGTTCCACTAGAGAAGCGTCTAACTTAGTACGAGTGTCCTGAAACAAGAGTGCGTAATATTTATAATTCATGGTTATAGTTGCTCTGGAACATTTTTTTTCCTAAGATGTTGTAAGTAATTATTATTTTATTATGTTGTATATACTGATTAGAGCATATAATATTACTTGCTTATCGTCAGTAGAGCCAGTGTACGTAATTTAGATCCCAACTGTTTTATGTCGGACGATAGTGGGTTCCCAGTATCTTCATAAAGTAGAAACATAATAAAATATGATTTCTACACTATTACTTGCATATAAGGTTTATTTAATTAATAGGGAGGGATTAACCAAATCAATCCCACGTTAGGAGTGAAAGAATGGTGGCAACGGATTACAGTGCTTGCCACTAGTTCTCGTAAATTTCTAGAAGCAAGGTTAATTGTTTTAATATCGTTAGTTATTATATGGGTTGAATCTTCTTTTAATAGTTGAGTTAGATGAAAACGTGGGTTAGTTTATAGTAGATACACTACATTTATCATCTTATTAAAGATCATTTGGAAAGATTTAAAACTTACATCATCGTCGTCGTATAAGATAGTGTTTCGTCTTTTGACGTCGGTGAATATAATCTTCGGTGTTGTTAATTTTGAGGACGTGACAGAATTAGAATGATCTATTATAGAACCTATTGACATATTGTTTTCGTTGTAAGAAAATATATATTTTTATAGATTATCTTTAATAAAAGTTATTATGACTGTGATTTTATGTCACTTGTTATGTGGATTTTCCAGCTAATGAACGTTAACTTATTGTTTCATATAAGAAATTCAAGTTTACGTTGATGTTATTCGTAATTTCAACCGATTTTCCGAATTATATACAATTTTTACACAATTCGTTGTAATGATCGATGTTATCGGTAAAGCGTTTTCAGCAAAAACTTTCGACGCACTGACTTAAAAGTTAATATCAATAATTACAAACATGATTCGGTCATGTTCTATGAACGGAAGTTGACTTCGAATAGTATTGATAATGTTGACCTACTTTTCGTCCATTGATGTTGAAATGAAGGTGTGAATAATTTCTGCGTAAATGCTATAAAGGTTTTCAATAGTGAGTTAAGGTTCTGTTTATACAAAAGATATGCACAAAATATGAACACACACATTGCATTGAATTGGGTCCAGTAAACCCACCAAAAAAGGACGTCGCACAAGGTTATTATATATTATACAAGGTGTTAGGGGACCGCTCCCAAAAACGAAGACAGATGATAGTACCAATGACACCTTTCATGATGGAACGGAAAAAAAATTACATTACATAATACAGATACACGTACATACTTAGAACAACAATGAAAGAAAGAAAAAACAAAATATAACAACAACAGACCATTAGTCAGTCCGTATAGTTCCATAAGTGCATTAATTACAGCAATCCGAATGTAATATCCGAATGCAATTCGAATTTAATAAAAATAAATAGGCCGACATTACGTCATCGAATAATCAATGATGATGCTGATGTATTATCATTAAGTGAGCCTCAACTTGGGGGATGAAAGCTAAAATAAAAAAAAATCTATCACTGGACATTTTTCAAATAACGTTTTAATATGAACGACTGTAATATAAACGATGACTTATTCAGATGCAATTTTGCATTGTGCGCGCATTAAATACTTGACATTGATGATTGATTTGAAATGGAAATGTGAGACGCGGAGGGATCCAAACTATGACGGTTCGTTTGATCGTAAGATTGGCCTTATAAATAAACCGTTATTAGAAAGAAATTTTTCCAGAGTAACAAATACTTGGATATTTATGATTAATAATAATTATTAATGTAGCCTTAATAGTTATTATTCCGTTAAAGTTTTTATACTACGTAGAACTTAAAGGTACGTGTCATTTTTTACAGAAAATTTCAGGTTTCTTAGTTTCGATTGTAATTAAGAGGCGATCCTTTATACATCTTGAAGTTAATTTAATCTACTTGTAATTCTTATATTAAAATATGTTATCTATGTATATGTAACATAAATGATTATACTGTACATGTACTCGTATATAATATATATGGAATCTTGTGATTGACATTATAGAGAAATTACGACCTAAAGTGTTGTCTGACCCTTTAAAGCTGTAGAAATAGAGAAAAGATTGCTTGTAATTGAAACGAGTGGTGCAAGTATTAAGTGTGTTATATTATTACTTAATTTCGAACACGTAAGAAAACATACACTTATTTCGTCAAATTTTCTTGAAATCATATATTACAAAGAAATAGTCAAAGTTCCCACGAAGCTGGAAAATTACACCCTCAATTTTATAACAATTACGAAAATACTATGTTGTTAAGTATTAGGGGAGTTTACCAGTGATCATATTCTTAATAAAATATTACATTAATAAAAAACATGAAGTTTTCTAGACATGAAACTAAAATAAAAACAAGTAAATAGTTTGTACCAATATATTAATTGACCTAATGATTGAGTCAGAATGACATGTTAGTTTTATATATTTTTTAGTTAAAAAAATTAAGTATTTATGTTAACAACGCTAGGTTGTATTTGGTCAGATTTTTTGCTGGAAAACAGTCTTTATAGTATGGAGGATCGCGTGTACTGACCGTTCGTTGGAAAGAAATGTCGCGAGGGTCAGGATTCGACACGCAAACAAACCAAGGTAAGAGCCAAAAGGTTCAACACGAGAAAAGTAAGAATTTATTAAGAAATAACAAGACAAGAAATCCTCTCGCACGTACAATCCATCCAACTAATTATTACTCATGCAAAAGTTATTGCTAAGTTTTTACACCTAAGCTAATAGTGAGAATTTTTTATTAATAAATAAAAGGGTCTAATGACCTTGATGTGTGAGTTTCATGACTGTAGCATGGATCCTAAGGGAATGGGTCAAGTTTAAAAAGGCTTTTGTACTTGAAGTATATTCTCTTTTCCCTTGTCTTATTTTTAAAAGCATGTTTATGTGTATCTCCCACACTTCTTTTTAAATTATTATAACCATTATTAACACAATACTTTATAAAATCTATCCACGATAAATATGTGGGTCCAGGTCTAATTACGTCTAGTCACAGGCACATTCATAATTGTTAATAAATCTCTTACCTCAGGTGGTAATGTAGGAGATAAACTCTTGTTTTTCGAAAAGAGACTGGTTCTTCGACTCGAAGTAGGTTCAGTTTGTCTCCGGCACGCGCCTCTTAACCAACGACAAAGACGGTTGTTACAGCATCTAAAGTGACAGACAAACATACAAAATATAGGTCTACAGATATTGGTAGAACATAACAACACCAAAATGTGTTACGCGAATCTGATAATAAAATCGGGAGATAAAAGGTGTACCTTTTATATCACAAGACATTAATGTTAATTTATAAATACTAAAGTGTATTTCTTACTGCGTTCTCATACCTAAATAGCAACAACAATTATAATGAATTTTCGTACAGATGTAGAATCCTGAAATGAATCAAAATCTTGTTATGTGGGCAAAAGCTAGTATTTTTATATTTAAACATTTGAAACAGGAAATTTAAGATCAAGTTCTCACGTAGGAGGTGCCTGGTCGCTCAGTATACTGTCTCGTCTCTCTTTCTGCCTCTTCTTGCCGCAGCAGCCGGTCTCGTTAACTACGTCAGTTGAGGTTACAGGAGACGAGACCTCGACATGACGTACTGGATCGCTGACATCACCGACTTGTCTCCCTCGACAACACATACATAGTACATCCCTCAGTTTGCGCTTGCGTTTCGTTTCGGATTCGAACTCTATAGTCGCCGCCTGTTGAAAAAAAAAACGTTTTATTTTATCTATACAAATCCTAAGATCATAACAATCTTTATATAATTCAAGACAAAAATGCTGTTTATGATGTGGTTACGTTTTTTTTATTTCTATATAAATAACTTAGCTGAACCTCATCTATGGAGAACTGGGGATAGCATTTTACGTGAAAATATATATAATAACATACTAGTTGAACCAGCAAACTTCGTTTTGCCACATAAATATATAGCGAATAAAAAATAGGGGTCGATTTTAGAGAGGTGAAAAGTTGGTGTTGTATGTATTTACATATAACACCAACATCATAAAAAAATATAAACAAAAAAATGAAAATGTAGGCAACCCTTAACACTTAGGATATGGAAAATTGATAGTAGCCGATTCTCATACCTATGATTGAATATGCATATAAAATTTCATAAAAATAGGTCGGTTTTAGAGGAGGATTTTATATATAAAAAGTCGGTACATTCTGCATTACATCATTGCGCTAAATTTTATTAAATATTAAATTAGTTTCTACTAATACACAATACATTATTGCAAAAAATATTTGAAGTTAAATTAACTTTATAAAATGAAATACTATTTAATTATGGATTACGAACGAGATTTATTAATTTTACAATTATTTACACGATTACTTAAAAGTTAACGATTGCAATTCATCATAAGTGTATGGTTTTTAAATATTTTAACTTTTAAATGCTAAAAATTGTAAATTTACCAAACTTTTTATACGTAAAAGATTTACTTACTTTACCAGCAGCTCTTTCCACTTCTTCTTCTGGAACTTTCTTCTTCAAACAGTTCATTGCATGCCAAAATTTCTTCTTTTCTTGGGCATCAGAGTCGGTAATTTCTGTTTCATCAACATCAGTTGCTTTTACGCAACAAGGACAACACTTGCTTTTACATTTCCCCATCAAGCGTGAACAAATATTTGGTTTAGGTTCTATTATTTGGTTGTCTCCTTGGTTTTCTGGTGATTTATTCTCTTTCGGTTGTCTATGAGCTCTGGCTGGTGGTTTTGGTGTTGTGCTCGTACTTTGTGGAAATCTGCGTAATTTTTTTTATTTATTAAACGTAATTATCGTTTTTATACCAATTTGCTGATACAGTTTCAACAACATTTCGAATTTAGTAGGTTTCTTCTGGGAAAGTATAATTCAAAAAGCTGAATATTGTGAAATTTTAAAACAATTTAATGAAGTCAATTCGGTTATTGTATTACACTTACAACGATGACAAGTCCTACTAGATATTAAATTATCTTATCGTATTGGTTATAGAAGGTCCGAAAGAAACATATATTTAATTTAAAGGTACAAAAACATTATGCAAAAATTTTAGCTTCCACTTTTTATCGGTAATATAAAATTGTTTTAGAATATGTTACAATTTTCATTTAAACTTTTAAGAATTGGTTTAAGTTTTTTAAGTTGTAAAAATATGCAACTTATAAGTCAAATTGCGATTGTTACCTTAACAATGTCGACTGAGCCACGGATCTAAAATAATAAATTTTAAATAGATAGAACATTTATTTATATTACAAACAATTCCCTAATCCAATTATAAAACTATACAATATATGACAAATTGAACTCTGTAAATAGAACTAAAATTAATTTAAATTTAATTATTACATATGTACTAAGTGGTTTGTGGACACAGATTCAGTAAAAGTAAGTTTTATGTAAATACAAAATTGTTTTTTCTTTAGAATTGTAGTACGATATTGGGCCTAGTAAAAACTGATTACATTTTTACTTGGAAAGTTAACAAACACACAAGAATTATTAGTATATATATTACCCATCCTCATTTCCATATCGTTTAGGTAAAAGTTCATTTGGCAAAATGTAAACTGTACGGTTGTTGATCATATTTTTTTCCAGAAAAAAGTTTTCACGAAATGCAGATTATAATTTCAACTGTCATCTGTCAAAATCTTAAGACTGTTTCGCGCCATTTTGTGGGGCGACGCTTGTAGCAAGCGGCCGAGGTCAGACTGTAGCGTGAACTAATTTCTTAAGGGTCGTAGCTGAATTACTGGCGATTGTTACAATCTGTTAAGGTTCAAATACTTTCATAATAAGGTTAAAGAATTCTATTGAACGAACGGTTACAGTTTGCCATTATTTTTTAGTTTACGCTGACTTTTACTTTTTTCATCTACGAAAAGGCAGACTTTATGATATTTTTTTGCGACACACGAATCACTTTAGAAAATAATATCTACGATCTACATTATGTATCACATAATACCATGTACATAATATAGTCATGCTTCCCGTGACTTGTGACTATCTAGTCGATTTTTACGCAACGGAAATTAATATATTAGAAGGTAAACGATAATTTGGGCCAAACCTGATATTAGTCGTGTTTTCTATTAACGTTTATTGGAAATTATTAAATTTAAAAAGATCTGGAAAGGAAGACTGCTATTTTAGTTTTTACATTTTTAATTTTATATGCGATTAGATTAAAATGAAGTTTGACTGTTTAACCGAGCTACAAATAAAAATTACCTCTTTTTGGGAAACAAGATTGAAGGTAGGTTTTTTGATAATTTTTTATAGATTGTATTCTATTGTGGTTTTTTCTGTATTATACGTTTTTTTTTATTAAGTGTGTTAAAAATAATTTTGTAAATACGAGTATAAATTTATTTTACAAAAATAAGGATGGACTGAAAATAAAGACATGGATTATGTATATGTTTTAAATGCTGACGCCATCTATTGAAGGCAACACTAATTCCGACTTGAAGATTACGAGGGATCTGAAATATTATGTAAACCTTTCTTTTGTTAATTTACTCACCCAACGCTACGGTAAAAACTGTAATCACGCTAACTTTGTTACGCAATAGGAATGATGAATCGTAGTAGTTTTAGTACACCAGTCATATAACGCCATCTATTGATACTTTGCATTATTAAGATAAAAATATCAGCGTATGACGTATGAAATATTGAAATTATATATTTTAGTCTTTTAAAAGTAATTACATTTGAAGCAACTATGTAGTACATGCAATATTTTATAAATATAATCAAAATGTTTGTTATCATACTCTTACAATTTCATAAGTTTGTGTTTGAAATGGACTGAAAAAATATGTTCTCATACTTTTATTTAACTGAAAGTTAGGGATCAACGAATAAAAAGCTTCAGGTAAATGTTTTACCTGAGCTTTTTACTTAAAGCTTTCGTTAGCCTTTTCGCGAAGTAGGATTGAAAAATTGTGATTGTTACTTACCCTCCATTGCTCTGCCCAGATTTATCGGAACCGCCATCAGATTTTTTGATTTCAATTCTAATTTTGTCACCTGTCGATAAATTAGACCCTTGAACCTCCACTTCTCCATCCCCTTTCACTAAAGTTTCAGTAATTTTCTCCATATCACTTTTAATTTCGCTCTTCTTTTCATTAACCACTTGAACTACAGGTTCTACGTCTTTGGCTTTAGGTTTCTCAATGCTGTTGGGGTCTTCAACAGGTGTTATGATGCTATCTACTATTTTAGTAGCCTCCGAACGAATTTTAGATGTAATCTCTTCATTTTGCTTTGAAACTTGATCTTTGACATCAATCGTTTTTACACCATCATCTTTCGCTACTTTTATGTCACTTTTTGATTTTTCCGCAGATTTTTTGATGTTATCTTTTGTTTCCTTTACTTTACCTGTCGCTAAAATGTTCTCGGGCGATATCTCGGGTTCTTTTAAAATTTCTTCAATTTTTTGTTTGACTCGTTCTAATTGAGGGTTATTGTACGGAGGTTGTAATAATTTTAGCTTGATATTATCTTCGCTAAAGATAGTTTTATCAACGTTTTTATGTCTTGGTGGTCTTTTTTCCTCTTTTTCTATTTTCTCAGGCTTAGGATGTTCTACAAGTTCTTTAACATCGGTGGAATCTTTTTCTTCTTCTTTACCAATTAAAGATTCTTTGGAACTAAGTCTTTCGAAAATACCCTTCTCTCGAGCTTTTTCAAAAGCCGCTGGTAGCTGATTCGTAACTGTTGTAACGACTTCTAGAGGCTGCGATGTAATAGCAGCAGTTGTCATGGAGACTACGTTTTTCTTTGTCAGAATAACTAGTTCTCCATTTTCATTGGTAATTTTATCATATTGTGTCTCATTATCTTGTTTAGTTACTTCATCTTCGTCTTGCTGCTTTGAAGTTTCATCGGTAGTGCCTCCATTTTTTAATCCTTGTACGTCTTGACCATTTTTCATGTTTTGATCAGCTCTTACTTCACTAGCAGCAATTTTGGATGCTGATTTGGGTTTTTCTGTTAGATCCTGTTTACTATTAGTTTTCTTTAATGGAGGTTTTTCAATTAAATTTTTTGTGCTTGGTGCTCGGGATAAATTTTTAACGCTGTCTGTTCGACTCACAGTCTTTTTAGGTTCTGTTTTAGTCGGAACCGGTGGTTTTGTTGTAGCTTTCGTACTTGTTGTTCTATTTATTGGTTTTGAAAGGTTAGGTTTATTTATAGTTTTGCTAGGTAAACGTTTTTCAGGACTTGTGTCCTGACTAGTAATTCTGCTATTCTGTCTAGAATTTAATCTAGATGTTGCAGATGTGTTTTCAGAGGTCTTGGTAGATTTTTTTGGTACAGTAGACGGCTTTGTTGGTGTTTTAACTGACCCAGGTTTGAGGTCATCAACTGGGCTTTTACTTGGCGTACCAACGATAGGTGATAAACGTTTAGCGTTAATTAATTTATTTGAAGGAGGTGGCCCATTCTTCCCTGGAGATATCGGTGGTTTACCTTTAATGATACTTTGGGGGACATTTAGATTTTGAGTGCTTTGTATAGCTCTCTTATCGTGAACTTGACTGCCGATTCTAATAGTTTCATGAATACTGCTTGTGCTATTTGACATATATTTCTGATTTCTATTCAAATTGTTGGGTACATACTTTTTTGTATTATTTCTTGTAGGTGAGACAGAGCTCTGGCGTTTTGGAATTTTGGAATTCTTAGGAGATGCAGTTTTGGATTCTGGCTGTGACTTGGATACAGATCTGACTCTAGAACGATGAATAGGTCTGGATCTTTCGACATTTAAAAGTTCTGTACTTTGAGTTTTAACATTTTCGAAGTGCAATATCGCTGAAGGTGAATTTGATCTTGACCTTAGATTAAATTTACTTGGTGAATTACTTCTTGAATTTATCCTGGAGTTGACCGTACTTTTAACTTCTCCTTTTTTATCTAAAAGTCCCATCTCTTTAAATAAAGCGATTTCTTCTTCCTTTTTCTTCCTCTCTGCTTCAGCTTCGTGTTTTTCTCTATTTATTTCACTGAGTTCTTTAACTTCTGCCATATTTTCTTTGAGGAAGTTTCTAGGAGAATGTGGCCTGTTTGGCAAAGGTTGAGGTAACATAGTTACGGTTTGCGCCATTTTTTCAGCTCTCGATAAGGATTTCGTTCGTCTCCTTGAGGGTGAACAGGCTACTGAATTAGCAGCTGAAGTTTTAGGTGTATTATGACGTGATGTTTCTTCCCGAAAGCCTCTTCCTGGTAAGAAAAGAAATAAAATTTGTGAAAACACAGACTATATATTAGCCTACTATATCTGTAAAAACATTTAAATTAGTATGGAATCTGTACTTATATAAAATTTAAAATCAAATGAAATAAACAAAATGCTAAGAGTAAATTGTATGCAAATAACCGATAACAGATTAACCCAAAAATTTGGCGGGACTTTCACTCGCAGAGAAGTAATGTATACATTACATCTACGATTATACTAATATTATAACGCTGAAGAGTTTCTTTGTTTGAACGCGCTAATCTCAGGAACCGCTGATACATTTATCGAGGAAAGTTAAAGGCTATATTATATTTATAAATAGGGTTCCTTACTAAGTCCTATAATTATAAATAACTAGATTTGGTTGACAAAATCGACATGAACACGAGCGAAAACGCGTGCAAAAGCTTGTAGGTTATATTTTTAACATTATCATAATACTTTAAAATACAGTGGATAAATTCGTGGGATTCACTTTTTATTATCGTCCTTTTCACCAACATTATGCGCACATTATCAATGAATCTAAAACGGCAGCTCAACAAGAGTCAAAATATTTATATGGTAAGGTTTTAAGACCATTTTTTCTTTAAAATAACAACGGTAAATAAGTAACTTCGTCGAGTATTACTTATTTGCGTCCATTTAGATTCGCTAATTTATATTTTTTACAAGAATCCTCTAGTGACAGAATACTATAACATCAATTACAGGTTATTAATGTTATAATGTTGGGATTCATAAGCATACCTTTAAAAGGTGAGACTCTTTCGGGTTTAATCTCAACAGGCAGGGAGCGAGGACTAGCAGGTCTCGACACCGGGGGCTCCGCGATTATTGCAAATGACTTCTCCCTTTTCCGTCTTGTTGGCACCGGACTGTAAAAGGAAATTGCTTTAGAGGTACTAATAGAGATGTAGGCTTTTCATGCCTACACATATAAATATAAAGGTAGATAATTATTAGCCATCCATCAATTTAAAAATAATCAAATTTTTAACGGTATTCAAGTGATGTTTTAAGTCAGAAACAAAGTATTAGAAATATATTGTTAAGTTTATATTATTCTAAATTCCTGATAACCACTATGTTGTCATTATATGAGAAGCACATAAATGAGCAATTTAGGTATTATAAACTGTATAAAGAACGGATAAAAATTTTTCTTTATAGTTAAAGCAGGTACCAACCCCATCAAAACATAGGTAATTTATAAAAATAGAGGGTAGATTGACCCTGAACTGAACAGTAAAGAAGTGGGTTAATTTATATGAATAATAACAACTAGTGACCTCATTTTGGTCAAGACCAGACCTTGAGGGTTGAGATTGCGACAAAATGCGGGTAGTTGAGGAGTTTAATGACAAAAACAATTACAAATTACCCTCGAAAACTTTAATAATTTCCAATACAAATATGGAGAGGTACGATGCGTAGCTGATGGTGGACCGTACCTTAGGTACTTTTAGAGCATTTTGTTTATTAACGGTAGTGAATCATAGAAGTTTGATCTTTCATCTCGATAGTTTCTTCTCTGACTGCCACTCATGGGAAACTTTATTCAATGAATGTAGCACTTTTATGTTAATAAACATCATTAGCTTTAGAAAAACAGGATGGGAGTCGCGGGTGATCACTAGTATCAACATGTATAATTTTTAAGTCACATAAAAATAATCATAGAGTTTGTAAGGCTTTCGCCTGCCACGCGTGGCTGACTTTGGCACATGACATAAGATTAAGCGATTTTCAATCTGTAGTTTTACAGATTTTAGAGCTGATTTGTCAGTATAATTTAATTCGGAAATCCCTCAGATTTCAGCTAACACTCTCTTCAGGAACATAGTTAATGTTCATATTTAAACGCTGTGAAATACTTTGTAAGTACTAGACCTACACAATATATGGCATGCAATAAACATAGTTCAAAATATGATTGGTTCTACTTTGGATACATTTATATCTAATATATAAAATTCTCATGTCACAATGTTCGTTCCCATACTCCTCCGAAACGGCTCAACCGATTCTCATAAAATTTTTTATGCATATTCAGTAGGTTTGATAATCGGTTACTATCTATTTTTCATGCCCCCAAATGTTAAGAGTTGTCCAATCCTTATTTTTTTTATTATTTAGAAAACATTTTTTGTTTATATACACATTTTTATGATACACCATATAAAAATATATTTATGTAGCAAAACGACGTTTGCTGGTTATATATATCACGTTAATAATTTTAGTTTAATTGAATCAGAAAAGCAAAATATGAATATAGCTACCAACATTTTAAATATAATATCAATATTTATTTATGCACGCATTCTGGATAATAGATTTGAAAAGCATTAAAATTCTTCTGTTACTAACAGAGAAATTTCTCTTACAACTTAGACCATATTCCATTTACAGGAGTAATTACAAGTTAATAGTAAATAATAAGATAGGATAACATTGTGCGTGCCTATTAGTTTAACGACAACTTAACAATAGGGTTGTCACCACCATGAACCAGGTCTGTCGAATGTAAATATATACCTATGTTAAATATTGCCGACATATTAATTATACGGCTGAACTCAATATAGTATTAAAACAGAACGAATAAACTAGTTTATTTTATCGAAAAGTAGGAATACAAAAAGATAATTAAGATTTTTTACTATAAGTCGTCATTTTTTCATGCATTAAATATGTTACAATTTAAGAGAGAAAAAATATTTCACATTCTAAGTCCTCGGATAATGGTGTATTTTAATATTTGTTTTTGTATCTGTGAAAGTACTGCGCTTTGTTAACTTCACGTTAAAAAATATATTACATTACGATTTCTAATCAACATACACTTATTAGCTCAATTTGTGACAAACAATAATATTGGAAAAATTTAAACCAATGATAAAACAATTTTGATTTATTTTTAAATTACTACGATGGTTGGAATTAGTGATTTCATATTTTTACGTACGTCTGAGTGAAATCTAAGAAAATGAAAAGCGTCTCAATGTTACAACCGCAACCGCTAGGCATTTAGTTAAATTGATGTATTAGATATGGACGCAGAAAGCATGAACACAATCTTACTGGGACTCAGGTTTATGGGTACATTAATTTGTATTTCATACACACGTTTACATTAAATAGGTTCTGCAAACAATTAACATCTCCTTTTTAAGTGCCTTCTAGTACTATTGTTGCAAAAAGGTTGTTGAGAATGTAATCTAGTTCTTTTAAAAAATAATCACAAGTGGTAGGTAGGTAAATAATCATAAAACAAAAACGTCTATAACATTTTTATGTATATAACACATATTCAGAATATTTATAATTTTTATCTAGTATAATATTTCAAATATCATTTTACCAGAACTATCTCTGCTAGATAACCAATAGTACTCCTAAATATGTAATTTAGGCTACTTTTAATTTCATCGTTAACTTTTAAAATAGAATTATTTAAACATAGATGCGGCTGCAACGAAAAAATTAGATTGATTTGAGAAAGCTAATAGTAATTTTAAATATTGAACAATAGGAAAAGCATAGTTTTCGTAACGTTGTAAATCAGGACTTAGTTCACGGCAGTAATAGCTGTAACAATAGCATGCGTGTGAGCACAATGGTAATCTTTGGATATTACATACGCTTGTCATTCGTTATAGTCTAAGATGCATAAAACTATATTCAGTATAAATATTTCTATATCTACATTATAGATAACTCAGCTTTATTCATTTTGCCAACTTAGAATCTGTCTAATATTTTCATTATAGTTTTGTTCGCGTAGTGGAAAGATCTGTGAACTGAAAACATAGATACATTCCTGAAATACTCGCAGAATGTATTCATAATATATTATGGTATTGGTAGAGTACAAGTAATATATGAAAATAAATAAGAAATGAGAATAATGTCCAATCTATTTAGTATTAAAAAACAATCTCTTAATTTTATTTTATTCAATATTTTAAGACATAATACACAGCATTGTGCAAAAATGAACATGTTATTTTGCAAGATTGAATGCAAGTTTGCAATATTCACTGGCTCTTACGCTACTTACATGCAAATCATAAAGTTACGAAATGATACGGGCCCGTACAACACGACGGGGTCCGTGGGTGCTTCCGGTGTTGCAATATCTTATAACGCGTGTGGGACGCAATTATATGTCTGTTTATTTCTCGCGTAACGCGTGAACGATGATTAAAAAATATAGGTATTAATAATCAATGGAGATATGCATTTCGAACGCTTCAGAAGTAAATAGGTCGATTGGGTATCTTACACTAAGTAGTCTTGTTGCTGAGGTATCTATCATCATGTAAGTCTTACCCTTGCTTGTCGATGACTCATAGAAAAAAAAGCTGGCTTACAATTTGGACTTTATGTAAATTTATGTATTTAGGTATATAACGTAGTGACTAACGGCGGTATTTTAAATATAAGATTCATACAGATACATATCAATATGAACTAAGAACGCGTCACACAACGGAGTCGTTCTTTCCTTGTGTTTCGCTCTTCTTACATCTGCCCACTTATAAATTCATCACTTTTAATTATATTCTTAAATGGGTGCAGATATTGGTTATAAGTTTAAAGTTAACTAAATTCAGTCATTCTTTCTGAGGTCTGAGAACTGCTGAGTAATGAAAATTATATTTTAAAAACAGAATTAAATATGATAATGTGTTATCAATGAAGGTAATTCCTTTCTAACGCCCTCCTACGAGATAAATAACAATTATAATTAATACATCTTCAGAAATGTGGGAGTCGATGATTTGTCTATGTCTATTGAAGGTTTTGAGTCATAGCTCATCACGATATAGGTCAATGACTAAGAATTTTAACTAATATATAAATAACAATGTTTGTATATAATATATTTATATGTTTTTACATTCAACCCATAAAGTTGAATTTCTCAAGTTATTGTTTATTTTTTCGCTAAAGGTCCCGGAATATAACAAATGCTTGTTTGCCTACATACATATATAAAAATTTGTATAGTCATTTTAATGATGATTATCATTAATATTTTTTTACATATGTACGGTTTTTCCGTTGTGATAGTGATAGACTTATCTAGGTACTTACTATGATTTTTTTTTAAAAGACACCGAAAGTCATTTTATAAAATTATTTAGTTAATAATAGGAGTATAATTAATAAATTAACGTACTAAAATTATAAACGCGAAAGATTGTCTTTTCGGATGTTTGTTACTTTTTCACGCCAAAACTGGAAGTAAAACTTTATAGAAATATAACTCATAAATAACACATAGGCTATAATTTATAAAGAGATTGTGACACGGGTGAAACCGCATTGCATAGGTAAGTTATCTTATAAATTTGAAGAGTAGCAAATATCCTATAGTTAGGTTCTTTTTTGATACTAACTTACAGATATTAGCTTCTTAGTAATCGTCCTTAGTTATTTAGTTTTAATTTTTTTCTATGTGTTGATGTAAACCGGTATGTAACATATATTAACTTACAAATAAAACATTTTGATCTTGTCTGATAATATCATTTACATCATAAATTTAAACAAAAGAACAAATTCCGCCGGACGTATTACGTGAACATAATTACCAGAGGAAGAAAGCGTGATAATTATTTTTTGAGTTTGTGTGAATTTTCTTTCGCACCATGTGGCTTAGTATGTACGGGGTCTTGGTTTTAATTATTGCGAACACAAAAAGTGTCGAATTGAGAGTCACCGTTTACTATTACTCATTCGTATGCTAATATCTCGTGTTCGGCACTCAACAGATATAAGATGAAATGTTAGAGCTCTACCAGACTAGACGTTAGATTTATAACAAAAAATAATCTCCTAACTCCCCATACCGCAATAAACTTAAAAATAATCTGGAATATATCAGCTTTAAAACTAAAAATCCCCCGTTATAACCTATCCATTCATTTAGAAACTTCTTTCCAAGACACTTATAACATTATTATTTATTCATTCGGGATTAAAAGTACATTAAACATATGATTTAATTTGATGTCAAAATTTTAATGCAACGCATGCCATACAGTTATCAAAGTATAAGTGAATTCTGTTATATAAACTGAATGATACTGCATCTAGCTATGACATGACACGACAAGGTCAGACTTGCTTGGAACTATTAGTATCTCCAGTCAATCAAATACATTTCTTCATTATGAATAAGGCTTTATAAGCTTCATTCGTAACTTGTACATAATCAAATGTCGGAAGTAAATTTTAAGAGACTCCTTTTTGTCGTGTCAATTTGAAAATATAAAAAATGTTCCCATGACGCTAGAATGATGAGAAATCATGTTTTTAAGTATGTTATGAACTGCCTTACAACGTTTTGTTTAAGTTTGCACATATTATTCATATTAGTACATACAATCATAATGAAACTTTTCTAATATTGTATTTTCCAAGGTATCAATTCAAAGATACCTTCGTTACAATGTTTTGTAACGAAGAATACAAACGAATATATAGAAAAATAAATTGAAATTAAAAAGAAAATTCAAGAGACCGAAAATGGCTGATAAAGCATAGAACGAATTCCGTGAGATTTTTGGGAAATTGAGCGCGAAGCTTTAGGTATGTATTATATAGTAATATATCTTCTATGGATAGTCGAAGGCAGGATAAAAATCGGTGAAAAAATATTGAAGATTAGCCTTAACACACAGACATACATAATATATTTAAGTGGTCCACGCAAAGAATGCAGTAACCGGTATTTTTCTCTGATACGCTGCTGATATCTTGTCAAATTCACACGATACAAATATAATTTATATTCTAGTAGCTATTCGCCGCGTGTACAAGTAAATGTAATTATAAATGTGTTACTTTACAAATTTTACGTAGATTAATGTAAGAAAACCCTAATATAATCGTGTTGTAGCAGAGAAACAAATAAACAAAAGTATTTATTTAGTTATTTTTATACAAAATCGACTCACAGGCGTAAGTCGAAACTTATAACTGACATATCACAAATTTCCATAACTCGTTATGTTTAGGGACACCTTTGTGAGTACACTCAATAAAGAATGAAAGACATCTATTTTGTCTCTAAATTGTTTTATATTGTACAAAAAAACAGTTTCGGGAGTAAGGTAATAAAATATTCATTTTTGCTGAATCTAAAAGCACTAATTAACTCTATAAACACGTTTATATTATAGCCTATCCTCTTCGACGAGAGGAGCCATAGAATAATTTATGTAAGGTTCGTCGCTTCGCTACGCAACGCTAATCACAGTACAACCTTGCACTACGCTTCGATTAACCCACAATACACAATTGCCATAGTTCTTTTTTAACCAACTGCTAAGGAAAAGGCTATGTTTTTATGTGTATGATAAAGGGCAGAACCTTCAGAATTCTCTAGATATTTTTTTTGTATCTAATTAATTTGCGCTCAGAGGTCATGAGTTTATTAGAAACATTTTTTTGAGCATCTTATTCGTGGGTCGTATTTTTCCTTAAAAAAATGGGAAAGCACTTCGTTTTCTTCAACGTCACGTTCTCTCCTTCAAGGATGTGTTTAAAGTTTAGTTTTTAATTTCTACCTTAATTAGACCTTTGTGTAAAGTAAATTTAGTATTTTGCAATAAAAGTACGGGTTTTATGAATAAAACAGAAACTTAAAAATTTTCGCTGGTACTATAACACCTCTTTGAATCGTTAACAATTGAAAATGTGTCTATAATAAAAACACGTTCAAGGTAAATTTTGCTGTTTTTTTTATAAAACCTTGCTTTTTGTGTTCTTATATTTAGATTTGTTTTAGACTTAAAATTGATGTTATTGTGAGGTTTTACTTCATGCCGGAAGTTTGAAATGTGTAAAAAAACTGTTTTCATTTATAATACACTTTTATCAACAACATGTTTTAAACAAATATTGAAATCAAACTGTGATAGTTTAAATTCTTGTTTTATAGTCTATTTTTAATAATGATACATTTTAAATTTATATTTTTTGTCTGTCTATTGTTCCCGCTTAATCTTTGAAACTTCTGGACCGATGGTGACAGGATTTTCACTGGCATGGTACCTAAACTAATTAGTAGTAATTATAATTAGTTTTTATTATATCGACACCATATTATAGGTACATAAATTGAGCAATAGTGAAAACTTAGATATAAGATATTAAAAAACTGTCTTTAGATCCGCTCACCTGTAATTATACGTAACGTACGTAAGTTCAATTCTAAGGTACATAATTACATATAGTAGTGTCATTTCGATACGTCAAGTAGCAGTTGGTCAAATACACTTCCATGATATCATTGTATTCTACAAGTGAAGCTTATAAAAGCGTATTAAAAAAGGATTATTTTGATATTATAAATGTCACCGTGTGGGTGTCACCTCCATTTAGAGAAGTTGGTGCCGAGTGCAATAACGAAAAAGGAAACCTACTTTTATATCCTTAATAATTTATACAAAACATTGACCTAAACGCTCATTGAATGTTGTCAGAATTACAGCATTATTATTTGTTATTTATATTACGTTGAAATATGTTGAAAGATACTATCGACATAGTTTTAAACAGTAACAGCTTCAATTTCAAACTACTTGTAATTGTACATTGATCGAAAGTCTATCGTAATACATTAAGTTTTTTTTTGAAATTAAAATAGTAATCGTTTTTAACAAATATATTGAAGAAAGCTTCCAGCAATTCAGTATAAAACTCTTTCAATTTTCAGGTCGATGTGTTCTTTAAACCGGTACCAGATGTTTCTTCACTTTTAAAAGTTATCGATTTTTGTAATAACATTTTTTCATTTAACAGAAACTTTAAAAAAGCTATTGTGAATTTGATGGTATATGTGTTAATAACTCGGTGACAGAATAAAAATAATACCTATACTATATATATATAATAAAACCCTAGTTTTTCCTTTTAAAAAACAAGTAAAAGACAGCTTTCCCGGTTGTGGAAAAAGACAATTTTTTGGATGTATCGATAATGTTATTTAATTATGTCTCTAGAGTTACAACGCTAAAACACACATCAATAAGAATACATTCAAAGACTGTAAAAAAAACCCTTTTTGATGAAGTCGGTAAAAAGGAAATTGAAGTATCCAAGGATCTTTTAAAACACATTTCCAAACATATTACACGCAATTAAAGATGGCGCCACTAACGTAACCCAATTCCTTCATTGTCGTGCGTAACACATTAATTACGTATGTATGTAGGACTGAATTAGCGAAATTCAACGCTTTAATAAAGTGATTGACATAAAATAACAAAATAAAACTGGTTTCAGACGTTCTATTTTTGCTTAAAATAATCTTAAAAAAAATTAATAACTTTTTATTACATATTTGTAGTAGATTATTTAATAGATTGAATTAATCCGGGAAACGGATTTCTACGTCGTTTTATACATATCGTTGAAGATACTTTACTTTAAAGATTTTTAAGCTCGTTTTAATAATACAGACATATTTTTGAATTACGTTTCATAAAACAACTTTAAGATGTTGCCGCTGAAGTTTGTTAAAAAAGAAAAAATATTTTGTATTGAAAATGGCAACTGTAGCTCGATAAATAAGGAAAATAACTTTACACAATTTTGGATTTTTGGGTTACTATGTTTATGCTTTCTAGTGTCGATATAACGTTTACATCTTAAAAACGCCAAGTTTATTTAAGTTTTTGGTAAAAATGCATCGTACCATGACGTCCGAGGTTACATTATATGGTTCTAGTAATACTTTCAGACACTCTAGTTTCCTAATATATTTCATTATCTTTTCGTGAATACCATTACAACATTATCTACTTGTACGAATAAAATTATTCTTTTACGACAAATTCGCCGGACCAGTATGATACACTTAATGGTACATAACAAGATGACATTATCAATGATTAAATTTCTGATGAACAAAAAATGTTATGAAAGAAATTGATAATTAGGGCGAAAGATCTTCGTATTAGCATTGAAATATTTAATAGTATTTAACATAAGCCAAACGCAGCAATTTATTTTCTAAATCATAATGTTAATTAAGAAATTTCTGTTTTTTAAAACGTCGGTAATAATAACTTGGTAAGTATACAAAGTTGTGTCTAAATTAGTTTAACAGTGAGCGAAAATT
>JAOSYY010000004.1:3694025-3706432 GCA_025727935.1 Hebomoia glaucippe
TTTTTAAAACGTCGGTAATAATAACTTGGTAAGTATACAAAGTTGTGTCTAAATTAGTTTAACAGTGAGCGAAAATTTAAGGTACGTATATCTACATAGTTATTAAACTTTATTTACTTTTAATTACTTAATTCGTCTGTAACTATGAAATATTGTAATCAAAGTGTGGAAGTCGGTTTTAACCTACTTCTATTCTTATCTATCGAAATAGTTTATGTATGTAGTTCGGGTGCTAGTAATTTTGTGAATTAAAATTAATATAGATGGATATATTGTGGAAACATTTTACATACTCATAAATAAATAATTAATGAGCGAAAAACGTTCGTTCGATTTCAAATTTGTCACTCGATTGTCCTCATTTTTCTAAATTGACGAGATAAAATACAAATTTGCTCATCATTAATCTGAGAAAAAGTAGGTTATGTGCAAAATAACTTTTTCTTTTGATTAGATAAAAACAGTGCTTCAAAGAAAATAGGATAGAAAAATGTATGTATGATTGATGAAAGAATTTATTTTAGTTCGTTATGTGTGTTTGTTAAAAGTTTTGATAGTGTACAAAAATATCTAAGAAATAAAACATAAATCGTTTAGATATTGGGAAAAGTAAAATTTCTTATCTTATATGATATATTTTTTTTTCCTTCTAAAATGGTCTTTAATTTTTTCATGAGTTGATAAGATAACGTTTGAAAATACTGTTATTACAAATAAATAAATTTAAAATCTATTATAGTATTTTAAACTTATATACATTGTCTATACGTATATTAGTCTATATAAGTTCGGACATGACATAAGAATTACGTTTTCTCAAATGTATATGCAATATAAAATGTATATTATGTACGTTTTCCCAAAAGTATATTATTTTTAGGCACTAAATCCAAATCGATCGATCAATATCACACGATTGTACGCTTAAAATAAAAAGTCGTGTCTGTGTAATGGGGTACGGGACAAACCCTTCAGAACCCAGCCGGACACCAACAATTTTTCTGTTCGGGATTTGAATAGAAGGCATTTACCACGACACTGACGCTGAAAAGTGAGAGAAAATAAAAAATAACTTACGGCAAGGAAGCGGGTGCCTCTACATCCCTGATAACTTTGAAAGCATCATCACTTAAACTCACTTCAACCCTCGCGGAATTCGGGGCACTTTTCACTTCGACCCCCTTAACTCGTGTCGATAGATCGAAGAAACGATCTTGCGCGTGTATCAGTTGCGTCACCGTGAACGAATTATCGATTTTCGGTCCGAATAAATCGTCTTTTGAATCGATTGTTATATCTAAAACCGGATCGCTTAGGTGTAAACTGCGCTGAGTCGCGAACGCATACGGTGTGCTGGCCAGTTCTTCTTCGAGGCTGTTGTAACGGCTTCGGAAAAGCGATTCCCCCTCTTCGTATTTCGCGCCGAAGAGATCGTATTGTCCAAAGCGATTGTTGATGGAGTCGAATTTTGGATCGGTGATGTCTTTGTCTGGAGTTTTGGCGGGAGACATGTCTATATGCAGGATGCCATGCTCGTCGCTGTATTTTAATTGTAGGGCCATTGTTTATCTGTAATATAAAACAATATGGTTAAAAATAAGTTAGAAAAAAATGCAAGGTTAGATTTAGATGTAATATCAATATGAATAATCTTTAATGTGATTAAGGGACAATGTTAATCTATAAAGCTAATTTTAATCAAGTCATATAGATTGATTTAAATTGTAAATTCATCAATACATCATTTGGTGTACACATGAATTTTTTATGTGTGTGTGTGTGTTAGTTTGGTTCGATATAGATGATCTATCGATGGACTCGAAGGACAGTAATACAGCATGTTTTCAATATATGTTTAAGATATCCATTATTGTTACGACTATATGTAAATAATAAATTTTTACACTTTTAATTTCCCACACCTTTAACTTATAAAATAGTACAAAGTCAAGATCTACAACTAGTAAATAAACTTAATTATTCAGTATCAGTATCGTAAAAGAATCGAACGCGTGACTTGACCTCAAGGTGACGGAACCAACGGAGCGTTCAATATTTTATTATACTTTTTTAGAATTTCTTAAAAATCGTCGTTATTTCTTAAATAACTGTTATTTTTTCGATGTATTTTAAAATAACTAAAAACTTAATTTAAACGGCAACACTTTAGCAGGATATTTCAACCCTTTGGAATTTTATAACCGTGACAAAACGTATTTAAGAAAAATATCTCAAAGTTATCTCTCCTTTCCCATATTCTAATTATTTCTAAACTAAAAATTATTATAATTGTAATAGCGGTTAAACCGCACAGATGATACACAGAGTTACTTTTAGAAATAGGTATAATATTAGTATGACTGTATGAATGGAGTTTCTTACAACATTACTGAAAGTTAATTATTACTTATGCCATAGTAATAAATTATATCGACATATTACGAAAAAGAATAAAAATAAAATTATAAAGAATACAAAAAAGCGGCCAATGTATAATATTAACTAGAATTACAAAAATAAAACATCAACACAATATAGTAAGCGATATTTACACAGTAATTGCGACACACATACCGTTTCTGTATAATCAAATGGGCTGTGTGCGGCCTCAGTGCGAGAGGTTGGTTTACCTCAGCGGACAAGAATCGTTAATGAATATGCCTTAAGCTCAAGAGGTTGCTATTATTTTTAATACCAGCTTAAATAGTAATTAAAAAACATTGCAATCAAATCTTATATATGTTAAACGTTCTTCTAAATCAAAAATTTACGTAAGTCAGTTTAGAATCTCTACCATCAAAGATTCTAAGGCGTATTTTTAAAAATAAATATTGTATTCCTTGACATATATTACTAATACGTTCATATAAGGTACTATAATTTTACAAATCATATTGACTTATCTAAAATCAAATTATGATATGGCAAAATGTCAACAGTATAACCTCAACTTCAAAGCTTCATACATTATTTAGTAATTCACTGCAAGCTTATTGTTTTGGAAACATTCTAAGTTATGAAGGTGCAAATTGAAACGCACTTTTTTGCACTTAACGCCATTTCTATATATCAAGAAACGCAGTTTGTGTTATGAAGACAAACTCACAAGTAAAAGAAATAAGTACGTCAGCATCGCAGCCTTTAACAGGTTACAGTGTTCGTACTGCGATATAGAAGTATAATAATTATACATTTAAATTCTACGTTGTACAAATTTATAAGCCGCTTACACTAACACCACAAAAAATCAAATACTTAATATTACTTACTAACTTACTAGGCCGTGTACATTTAAAGGCAAAAATGCGAAAAATATTTTTTCGATTAATGAATTATGTTAGTGTCACGTCAAGTTATTTAGGCGCAGATTTTCTTCCATTTTGTTAAATGGCCTTCGTACTTTTGTATTGTAATTAATGTAGCATGAATATTATCTCAAACCAATTCTATAAGAAATATGGTAATAGCTATAATTTATGTTTTTATACTTATATCTAATTCAGTTTTTGAATTCAATTTTTAACCTATTTAAAGAACGTATTAGTTTGAATTTAGTTTTAAAACTTGTCATATCGTTTTTTCAATATTAAGTACTAATATTTGAAGAATACTTAAGTGTAGAGTGTGATTTGAGTCACGTCTTTGAATGGGGGCAGTGGTTCTTTTACTGCCTATAAAAGTAAATAAGTAGACAACACATAGATTAACAAATGCGGTAGGGTTATCAAATGATTGACGTTTGTTTGTCGATTGCTAACGTTAAAAGAACCTGGCAAGAGGGTAAAGTCGTGATTGGTCGCCGCGTCAAAATTGTCCCAACTAGCTCTTAATAAAACGTGATATACCAAAACACGAATTATTTAGAAGTGGCAAGGCTGGCTCGCGTCCTTGGGGTAGTTCGGCCTTCCTTTGATCTAAGCCAAGGTTAACTACTCGATACTAACGAATTAGGACGGTAACTATTTTTACTTGTTACGCGGTCAAGCGACGCCCACAGCGTTTACTTGGCAGACCCATCGAAGTCTTATTTGTTACCTGACCGGATTTAGTTTACTAATAAAGAAAATACCTAAACTCAACTATTTACTGTATAACCTATGTGGCTCAGGTACTATTTTCCATTATAAGCCTCATGTAACTCTGTAGAGCACTAACATACATTTTTTTTGACTGGCTTGTTGGTCTAGCGCACGATTGGTGATAGATTCGATTCGACATGTTTACATTTATTATTCTAATTTTTTTAAACATGTTATTCGTATGTCTAATACTTGCTAGTTTTAAATGGAGGCAAGGAATTTTTAAAAAGTTTATATGTATATCTTACTTTCATGAGGGTAACATTCCATGGTTCATAGATGTCAAGGTCTTTAAGTACTGTAATGCGCGTTTCTCGTTCAGTCTATAAATTTCTGAATGTTCGAAATAAATACATCAACAGCACATCAATGAATTAGTTATTTAGTTCTGTAGCGGTTGTCTGTTGAGGTGTTTCTTACAAGAAACCTTAGCGTCTTTATCGATAACTAATACAAAAAAACTTAATTGCTTAGGATATACCTCGGATTAAGAATACATGTGTATTTCTTTATTGTATACCCTAGGAAGCCAAATGAGCACACAGTTTATTTAGTCGTAAGCAATTCGTGTCGCTCTTGGATACCTCCAAAACCAGGAGAACTATGAGACTTGTAACCAACTTAAAGACTTTTGTCATATTATACCAGTTATAATTTATAATAACGTTCTGCTATCGGTCTTATTTTTATTTCAAATATTCGGACACTTAGATACTCAAGTTGAAACCCGCACGGCATATATATCTAAAATTAAAAGAAAGGGCCGGCCATTATTATAAAGTCCATTTTTATGTGTAAATACATACCTTATCATTTGGGAAATACTCGATTTTAGCACACATCGCACACATTTTTATGTTTATGATAGTTCGAGAACTTGAAAAAACTAAATTATTGAAGATTTTAATACAATATTTCGACAAAATCGTCTTCAAATCACAGATTCAAAATAAAATGACGGTTTGACATTTCTATGCTCTATGTTCATTGAGAGAGCGTCAAAAATTAGAATCGACATTTACCTTCATAATAAGGTATTTACGTTATTGTATTTATGAACCCTTTATTAAAATTTTATATTTTTTCCTCAAACTCATACGTGATTTTTAAATTTATATTAAAGATGGTTCATTTAATTTTGTTCATATCTAATATATAAAATTCTCATGTCACGGTGTGCGTAATTGAACGTCTTCGATACGGCTCGACCGATTTTATAAAAAATATATATTATATATTCGGTAGCATAGTCTGTAGGTTTATGAATCATCTGTTTTTCATCGCCCAAAATGTTAAGGGTGGTTTTCTCCTAAATTTTATTTTTTCACAATTTTTTTTATGATGCAGCATATAAAATACATACAACTCCAAATTCTTAACCCTCCACAATAACACCTATATATTTATGTAGCAAAACGAACTTTGCTGGGTCAGCTAGTCTACTTATAATATCTATTGAGTTGAAATTGAAGTTATAAGTAATTGGTTAATTTTAACTAAATGTATTTGAGTGGCTAAATATCGATTAATATGTTTTTAATTTATATATCTATATATTATTTATATATAATACATAAATTAAAAAGTTAGTTATATGACTGATTTTCATTTTACATTGTTTTAAAGGTACGCCATATTCGTTTACGTTTTATATCAATTAACTCAAAATGGACTGTACTTAAAATACGAGTATGTGGTCTATATCAGGTGAACAAACATTTGAAATGGTGGAATTTACCTATAAGTCTCAAGAATGTAGGTTAACAGCTGTTTAGACTAGGTTCAGACTTTAAAGGTAATTGATAAGAATTTGATGCATTTCACATTTTATGTGATGTTACAACGAAATGTCGACTACATTTGGGATTGCTGAGTAGAAACCAGACTATAATTATATTAAGACTAGCGATTCCTAAAGTAAAAATAAACTCAAGTTAATACCAAAGCTAATTTAATTCACTAAGATATTTACATTAAATTATATATTGTATAATGGACTATGGTTTCACTAGAATTGATTGTATGTATATATTATGACGAAATAATATATTTATTCTTACATTAGATATCTGTTAGTAAAAGTTCTGTCAAAATCGGTCTAGTCGTTTCAAAGATTATTGGAAACAAACTATCTGCTTGGTGTGGCTGTTACAAAAATGTTGTTAGTTGTATTTCTGTTATAAGTTCTGTATATATTTTTGTAGATACGTTTAGAAAAAAAGGTATTGTGTTTACAAACTAACATTTAATACTTATTTGTATGTATAGTTAAAAAACATAGTTACTGTTTCACTAAGAATAGAACTACGATAGTAACGGGATCGTATAATACAAATTATGTAGAGCAATTTTGTGAAGAATTGATGCTAATACAAATGCAGTATTTATTGCAATTTAAAAAATAATATTTAAAACGTGCCAACAAAAAGTTCAAGATCGATTCGCAAACGCAGTTCAAATAAATTGTTTAATTGACCTCCGTTAACTGAAGCGAATTAACTAAAAGTTAAAGACATAATTGTTTACTGTTGACGCTATATTGGCATTGAATTTATTTACAGAATTTATCATATTGTAGCGGTGACCCGCGTTCTCAAACGCATCAACTTTATACATTCCAAACTTCAGAGAAAATGCTGATGATCAAAATTAACTATAGCAATAAAAGTAGTCTATGTATCCCCTCATAGCAATAGCTATCTGCTAGTAAAATAAATCCTGCCTCATAATAAATCCTGCTATAGCAGAGATTATTCGGGACACAACATAAAGACAGACGAATGGACAAAAATTTATAATTATTGTCTGTTAAAAATAAGTATAAATTTGTACATACGTTTAGAAGTAACTGTTATATCAAAAAAAAATATGAATGGCAAATATGCATGATTACTTTAAAGATTCACTATAGATAGCAACGTCACCTCAAAATTACTTTTTATTAAAAAGAGGGCGCGTCATAGTTTTAGTAAATCCTTCAATATGAATATTATTTTTCGTAAATAATGATTAATGATAGTTTTTCATCAGGCCTTGTGCTAGGCGGTGGAAAGTTTATAGGTTAAATTTTCGTAGAACTATAAAAATTAAGTCCTTTATGATAGAGGATCTAAGGTTCATGATAAGTATTTCGGCCAGAAGATATTCTCGTAAATATATCAATAATAAAGTATAGAACATTCAGAAATTTAAAAAATGAAGCCGAAACCTAATTCACTACGAGTCATATTCATTTCTCGAGTGTTCTTCAGTTTTATCAAAGGAAAGGTTCAAATTAACAATTGCTAGACTTTTTAGAAATCAATACGTTTTCTGAATGGAAGCGTCTATAATACCCAATTAACAGTTTTTTTTGTAATGCATGTGAAACCATATAAGGTATTTGCAACTGAGACTTAATAAAATGTAGGTCTGTCTGTTTGTTCGCGTCAATCTCCAAAAGATATATAGCAGTGTCAATTAAACTTTCAACGACAGGTAGCTAACGTTCTAAGGAGTACTTTAGAGTATTAATTTTCTATTGGCGCGGGTGAAGTAATATTATAGAACCTTTGGAGACTACAAATACGTTTAATTATTTATAAATCAATTTATATTGTTATTACACAATATAGTAGTATGAGTGAAGCGTGATTCATAATGTAATAGATATTTGGAACGCCTCAATATGCATGCCCTACGGTAAAAATTTGCGTAGGCTCTCTAGGTTACCTACAGTTATATTCAAAACGCAATAATTGTAAATAATCTATGATAGATACTTGGAAAGAAATTTAATCATTAATTAAATCATATCATATAAATACCTATAGATTTTAATTTTCTATACTTTTGTATATACGTTAACTTTTTGCTTTTAAAACAGCATACAAATTTTGAAACTCAAAATCTTTTCAAAGAGGCTGAATGCTTCATTCTTACCTTATGTCAGTTATGGACCTTGGTGTTGTATGTATCATAAGAGTGCTGAGGATATAAAGCATAGTAAGAAGGTTTGAGCCGAACAATTTCGAGTAATAAATAAGGTACTAGAAATAATTTCCTTAAACACACATCGCGGGTAATATTCTTGCGCTATCCCACACAATTAGCCTGGATATGTACGAAAACACTACACCTATATTGAAGGGTAAGCTTGAGTCGCTTGGTATCAAAGTTTTAAAAATTCGGATTTTAGATCTAATTTTGGGTAGTTTAAACGTAACCACGTAATTTGAGTTGCAAACTTTGTTTTGTTTTATTTGTTCTGCTATTACCGTTACAGTTCAATTTTATTATATTATGCTGATTATAAAGAAATAATAATTTTATATAAAAAGCTAATAAATGCAATTATATTTAATAATTGGAACATTTTCTTTTTATACGATTAATTTCCATTTCTAAACTATGTTTTGAAATTGTTTTTTTCTAATGTTATAATAACATATTATTTTAAACTTACGTTGTCATAAAATCCACAGCCAAAATACTTCACAGTCACACAGTCAAAAAATCACAGTCTAACTAATTATTACGAGTTCACATTTTCGCTAACACATCAAATTCAGTTTCGTCATTTCATTTTGATTTTAAATAAATAAAAAACCACCGGGAACACCGCCGCCATAGTTGATTTTTTGGCGCGAAAAAACGTCACTGACGTCATTTTGTCTAATTGGGGCTGTCAAACATTTTAATTTATCGAAGGAGGTTGTTTTTAAAAGATTCTTTTAATCTTTGCACAGACGTTGGTTTCGAATACCGAGGGGAGAAATATAGTTGCGAATACATTATTTTTGTCAAATTGTTTAAAGAATAAATTGGGAATTTTGTTTATTTTTGTTTTGCACTTAGTTTCTAAGGCGACATAGTTTGTAAGAAGTTACTTGCTTACTGCTACACTGACCACGCGAAGGAAGGTGGTAAAAGGGGGTGGTGGTGGGTTGTTAATCAAAGAGGGTGGAATAATTTCGCTTTTAATTACAGTAGAGTGCGTTAAAACTTGATTTTGCTGTTTTCTGTTTATTAATTTCGCGATGCGGGCAATCATAATGCTATTTAAGGTGGTTACACATTTGTATTTTGTAGTTTACTTAGAAACAGATATTATAATATATAAGAAATTTTATATATTATAATATCTGTTTGAATATAAAATAAAATCATTTGACTTAATATATATTAATTAATTTACTTTAGAAACGTAGGTTTTCGCAAAATCTTACGATATTATGAGTTTTAATTTGTGGGAAATATCTTAGCAAAAATTATCTAAATGAGCCACGTTATTTATAAGAAATTAATTTGACAGGCGTATTGAATTTGAGGTGATTAATTATTAAAGGTGTATATAAGGTTCCATTGTCAAGTCAGTCTAGTGTTCATCTGGCGAAAATTCTCAAAAAATAATATACACTGGGAATAGGCTTTCCTTCAGAGGAATAAAACAATAACCATTTTAATAAAATCATATATTATGGAAATGAAACACTATAATACAATATTCACAAAAATCATAAAATTATAGTCTATCCAAAAGCCTCGCATCATACCTCTCTATTAGCGTACGTAATTAGTACAGATTATCAAAGTATGGTCCGAGTCTTAGTCATTTTAAATGAAAATATAATCTATGGATATGTTTTTAGGACTTTATTATGGACATTGACAGACCATTGCGATATATATTTCTTAAAATACACTTCAGCAGCAGCTATTTTTCAAACATGGAAAGCTGCCCACAAACTCCTTATAACATGTTCATAGATTAAACTAATAATCACTGTTGCATTAAAATATAATTCATTAAATTATAAACCATTTTATTAATTTGTTATAGGTACATCATAATTTGACAAATAAGTTATTTACTTTTCACATCTTTTAAATTATTGTAATCTATGTTTTAGTCTTACTCTTAATTTACTTCGTTTTCAGACAATAATAAATAAAGAAAAGTGAGATTATATTTCTCATAAATTATTATAGTAAATTAATAATTCTTTGCATATTCAAATATTATGTTCATTACAGTGCATAATCAAATAAACTTAAAAGAAATGGAATATAAACCAATTATTGCAAAATTAACTTGAAAAAATGGTTCTTAGTTGTCAAACTTATAATCAAAAGGAAAGACTTAATTAAATAATTTCAATTAAATTAGATCACATGGTTTAAAAGAAATAAAAATATTATTATACAAAATATTTCATTTTTACATTTGGATAATATTGTATCACAATTTAGGCAATCAATTTCTTGAATTATCGATTAGAAAACGATTTTAAAACATATTTAAAATAAAATGCATACTACATTGTAGGTAACCGAAATTTATAAAAAAATATATTTAATTAATGAAATCTGTAAATGATTACATTCTACATAAGGCACAAATCACAAACAGAACTATTTACAATTATTTATACATAATATAATCAATGGCATATATTCAGTACTTGCTGATAGAATCTTACAACAACCAAAACTTTGTAAAGAATGTCATTTTAGTGATCGTCATCTTGTAAATAACTTTTTACAGCTGCGACTCGTACACTTCAAAATATATATTTTTTAATTAATAATATAAGGGAAAGAAGAGGAAAGAAAATAGATTTTTTCGAGAACCAAAATAACATAATTAAGAATTAGGCCATATTTAACTATAGGATATTTTATCAGCGAGTAGTGAATTAGGAATAATACTAAACATAAAAAGTTTATTAGAAAAACAATACTATGTGTGGTATATATTTAAAAGATAGATAAGATAAACATATAACGAGAAGACGTTAAATATAATTTATTACAATTACACAGATGCTAAATGCCATTGCAACATTTTACTTTCAAAATCTCGTGATTTTGCATAATCTTGTAAAATATTATTTAAAAATGATATTTCATCGCTAAAGAAGTGATCATAGTATCAACGATATCATATAATTATAAAGTAGTTGAAAGGAATCAACAAACTAGTTTTGCTACGATTTGACAATAACTTTCGTAGCTCTTCAACGTTTAATCTTTAATAGATGAAAATGTATTAAAAACTTTTTTATATAAACGTATTAATCATTGTGGAAGTGCAACTACGAAAGCAACATTTTTAAACTATACTCTTGGAGTTCACAAAATGGTGGAGACAATTATCTGTAGTAGTTTAATTAGTTGTACAATTAGAGTTGTTATTATAATTCTTCCACCATTTCGATAATTACATTGTCTTGTAGAATAAAATTCAACTTAGAGGCTACATGGATTAAAACAAATGCGGACTATTAGTTATTAGCTCAACTACTAAAGCTCTTAAGGCGCTTCGAAATATTTTCATTAAATTGCTTAACACTCCCAAACTAGTGAATGCCAAAAATCTCACGGTATCACCTATTAAAGTACGAATAACTTTACATATCTCTTAACACATGTTTCAGAATAGCTCCCTCGTTATTTCTCGTTTGATTTATTCCAGTGTCTAGAGTTGTTATCGGAATGACCCGAGATTCTGATTCGGCGGATTTCTGGGATGCTGTCTCCATGGAATCCAGATTTTGGAACAGAAGGTTGTTGGAGCCGGTTGAAGGGTTTCGTCTGTGACTTACCTCCAAGACTGGGTGCGGACCTGGTGAAGACAAAGAGTTATCAGCACGTTCAATTATTAACTGTAATACAGCATTATTCCTATCGTAACTATACTAGCATTATCCGGCCGTTACGTGCGTTTATTTCATATACAAAGTATTTTTGGAGTCAGTAACTTCGATGATAATGATTATAAAAAAAAAGTGATCTAAGTTATACGTTATTACATTAGCTATCTGGTAGTGAAAGTTCCTTCAAAACCGCACTATCTGTTGCTGATATTAGCGAGAACAACAAGACACACAAACCAAAATATTATTATTGATATATCAAGCAGACACTTCAATTTTAACTATTAATATATACTTTTATTTTTTGATATTTTTTGAAAAGTAAAACAATAATGTTTCTGCCATTTTTCAGTTATTATCAATAACATCTAGTTTCTTCAAATACATAACTCTCAACGGAAGCAGTTTATTTATACTTTGATCTTTATTTAAAAGCTACAAGGACTAACCGATCGTCGAACTTTTCCTAGAAGTACTGGGCGTACTCCGGCCTTGTAATCCTGTCATGTCCGGTAAAGCTGGCCGAGGTCTTGACTCGTTTTGTAAGAACTTGACAAATTCTGCTGCTAGGCTGTCCGGTGCTGTTGAACTTCTGACAAGACCTAACTTTTCACATTCCTGTTTGTTAAAGTCCAGCACCGTTGATAGAATTCGAAGAGTTTGCGTTCTAAAATAAATTATTTTATTATCA
>JAOSYY010000004.1:3706532-3717211 GCA_025727935.1 Hebomoia glaucippe
CTTACTTTTTAGATTAAAAATCTTTGCAACTAGATTTATGAATATAGTTTATTGAAATGCAATGATCCTTTAAATTTAACAAATACTTCACCTGTTCACATTATTTTGTCCGGCAGTCAGTACATAGTTAATAACCAAGTTCTTGACGAGGTTCTTATCGACTTTGTCTTGTTGGTTCGATATCGCGTTGTAATACCTGTCTTCAGCTGCCGCTATTGTGGTTTGTAATGTACGCACTACAATGATAGATTTTAATAAAATATCAAGTAAGTTGCAGACATATGAATCAAGAGATCAAATATAGTAACATTAATTTTCGACGCTGCTTCAGGCGTACATGAAGAAATATGAACCTAACACTGGTTTTTAAACTCGATATTAATCGAATAGCCTTCCTATTTCCTATAACTAACTGTAACATTAAAGATTTTAAAGAACTGTCCAACTTTCAAAGTTTTCTGATCTAAACAATTAAAGTGAGTTTTATATATATAACTAATTTTACAGCAAAACTTGATGAACCATTATAAGAAAAATCTTCTTGAAAGGGAACTTACAATAGGCAAGATATTTACGAAAACTTACCAAAACGTTTAAATACAAAGCAATAATCCATGCACTACTGATTATGTAGCTCGATGAAACGCAAACACAACCTCCAAGTATTATTCAGCCACTGGGTAGGGAACTGAGGGCACTGAATATTTGACAGTCATACCATCCAACACAATTTAGATAAGGGTAGCAGCTTATTAAATGGTTGGTAGCCAAGAACTAATCTTGTTGTAAAGTTGTCTAATAACCCTTAAGCTTAATTCATAACTGAAGCCGAAACATGCTATTTGCACTTGACGGCTTTTTCAGATATGAACGGTGGTACGTAGCAGAACTATAGCGGTTCATTTTCCTTCCACACATTCAATGCTTGAAGGGTTTTTCCAAAAAAAACTCGAATATTAATCCGAGATATAAATAAATAATCAGTGGAATAACAGATAAAAGACATATCAAATGGATCAGTGGTCCTTTTTCCCTTTTACACAATACCGCCAGTACCTGAAGGAATACTCAGAGGCAATGTCGCAATGTTTTTCTTCTAGATTTCTACTAAAGGGGATAAAAAGAACGAAAACATCGATTTCAAAAATAACACATTCGTGATAATGTTTAATAAAAGGTTTCTGCGATTGTTAGTTTTAAAGAAATTGATGTTTTCGATTATAACATAAAATGTGCAATGCTTACATAACACGTGCTAAAAATGATCAGTTTAGTCAGAATTTCCAGATATAACATAATACGATCCTGAGTTTAGGTAAAGTTTATAAAGATTAATTTTTATTTACCAAATAGAATTTGAAATAACCATATTGAATTAGAAATTTTGACTAAAAAAACCAGTAAAATCAGGCATTAAAAGACAATGGTGAAAACAGGACGTCACGATGTGAAACACTCCTCGATCAAACCCCATATGGTAATCTGAGTTCGCTGCACAAACATACAATTGACACATGCCAATAGGACATAATAATGTCAAATCGTTGTCTGGTCGTGGCGTGAAAACCTCACAGTTACCAAATGAGATTAGACCGAAGTCTGTACAAGCTTTTATCTTCAAAATGCTGTAAGCGCTGATTTTAAACAACCTACCAGTACAACTGAATTTATATTCTTCCGTAATCGGGAAGAAAGTACTGGAATCACTACTGTTTGTATATTTCATAAATATATTAATATGATAGAGTAATTCAGTTCTAAAATCAATGAATAATAATTTAAATTGCCTACATCCGTTCAGTAATCTGTATTATAATATTCAGCCATATTACTTAATAGACTAATTATGGTGTAATATTTATTTTTACTTAACATAATAAATGCAATATAGTTAAATTTAGTAAGCATTCATAAAACAATATAAAAATCAACAAAAACAATATAAACAAACAAATCGAAATGGGACACACGAAAGCGACACAACATCGTCTACATACAAAAACTTACATGATTGTGTCAAAAGTTAATTTGTCTAAGTTATTGGAGCTGAACAGTATCTAACTGCATACCAACTAGTAGCCTGGGATATAATTAGCCCAGAATTACCAGCTGATATTTAGTCAGGCACCGGGCAGAAAAACTATTACAATTTCATAGAATTAATATAAATAATCAACATTACATTATTAGTTATATCAAAATCTAAAGATGCACTAAAATGTCTATACTTAAAAATACTATTTGATAGTGTACAGGCTGTAGTTTAAAACATTTATTTTAAATTATAAATAACGAAAAACATATGACATTTAAATATACAGTTAAACTACCATTTTGCTAGATTATTTATGATCTATTGTTAAACCCTAATGATATTTCAGTATCTCTTACCTTGTTCCTTCAAATCATTGATTTGTGCAGTTTTTGTCTCAACTTGATCGCCGAGTCTCGTTGCAGCTTGCAAACCAGCTACGGAATCTTCCAATTTAGCTTTGAGTTGAGCGATTTCGCCTTGGAGACCTAAATTTTGACGTTTAATATCTTCCATTTTGTTCCTAATTTTTTCAGTTGCAGCGTAAATATCACGTACCTTGTCTGAAATCAAGTAATTATTATCTTGTTAACTAAACAAGATTCCTTTAAAAAGAATTCATCTTTTGTTCACTATTGATGATTGCTTGACATTAACAGCTCGATTATTATTTAATTAAGATTCTTCAGTTTTATATCGTGAAATCTTCTTACCTAATTGGAATTGTTCCAAGACAACTTGAAGGTTGGTAAGAGCAGCCTCGCTTCTACCTCTCGCATCTTCAGCCTCACTGAGCCGAGCCTGCACTTCTTCTCTTTGTCTTTCCAGTAGTTTAATTTGATTTCTCAAAGTTTCAACTTCTTGGTTTGCGCGGATGCTGAAATAAATAATTTCTTGAGAAATAAAATAAATCTTATTAGGACAATCCGATAAGTCCGCTAATCTTCTTCTATTATGTTATGTGACATTTTGATATTGAAGCATTTTGAACAAACCAACATGGGTTTTAATGTAACAACTACGTATGATTCGCCCGTCGTTATTTAAATGCTAAAAAAACTACATAGTACAACATAAAGAGGTTCTTATCGTTTGAGAAAGTGTTGTTGTTGCAATAGACAGTCTGTTTCTGTGATTCGTATCTGTATTGTCTAAAATATAGAAATTAATTTCCTCTTATAGATTTACCTATTGCTAGTATACACTGTACTGGTTTGCTTGGCTCGTTCCTCAACTTGATATAATCTCGCCTGACACTCTGTTAGCTTTTGTTCTGACATCATTAACTCTTGTGTGTAATTCTCTTCGGTCTCCATTAAGTGATGACGTAACCTTTCCAATTCGCGGGTGGAGTTTTGTTCTTTCTCAGACAACTGTAATAATAACAAACAGATATAATGTTAGGTTATTAAACTAGTTAAATATTTGATGATTAAGTTGGAAACTATATTTTTATTTAAAACATGAATATGCCCTAGATCAATTTAAATAAATTTAATGAGGAAATTTAAATTTAAAATGTCTGTAAATCGAATAACAATGCATAAGTGTTGGGGTGAAAATAAATTATATGTGTACCTGTACATTTTCTGCTGTCAATTTTTTTACTGTTTCCAATTGAATTCTTAAACTCTTGTCCATGTCTTCACAATTCTTAGTTAAATTATCTATAGCTTCACGGGCAGTATTTAATTCTGATCTTAGTCTTTCGTAATCGCTTAAATTTTGATTTAATGACATTACGATTTCATCTTTTTCTCTTACAGTTGACAATAATTGATCACAATTTTTACAATTTTCAGATTGATTTCTAAGTAAAGCATCTTTTTCATCAACTAACTTCTTGAATTCATTATTTTGTTCTAAAACAACATGATTTAATCGTTGAATTTCTGCATGATATTGTAAACTTTCATTATGTTTAAGGTTTACTAAATTTATTAGTTCAGCTTTTTCAGTCATCTCTTTTTCGACGTTACTTCTGTATTCAAAGCATATATTTTCTAATGATTGTATTTTATTTTTCAATTCTAATACCTCATTTTCTTTCAAAGTAAGGTTACTGCTAACTTCATCAAATTTCTTTTCAATTATTAATTTTTCCTCTATAAATTTTGCGTATTCATCGTTATGAATAGTTGAGTTTTCTAGATTTATTTTATCAGTTAATTCAACGATTGATTGTTGTAACTCTTTGATATCCTTATCTTTCTTATCTAAAGTTGATCTGTGTTGTAAATTTATTTTATCAAGTTCATCAAGACGATTTGTTAGCTTTGATATCTCAGAATTTTTATTGTTTATGTCATCATTTAAAGTAAATATTTGTTTATTAATTTCTTCTTTTTCAGAGTGTAACATTTTAAGCTCTTCGTGACTATGGTTTGAGCTAAGAACTGTAGTATTTAATTTTTGGCTCACTTCTTCAAGGGATTTTTGAAGTCGTTCGATTTCTTCGTTTTTAAGGGAAACATTTCTTTCGAGGTCCGTTATAATTTGACTGAAATTGCTAATGGTGACCTTATTTTGATTTAGTGTAGTATTTAAAGTATCAATAACCGAATCTTTTTCGTTCAATTCAGTGATAAGCTTATCAAATTCACCTTCAAAATGCAAAATTTTGGCATCAGTATTTAACAACTCTGTCTCAATATGTAACTTCCTTTCAAGAATAATTCGGTTTTCTTCTTTCAGTGCTATGTACTGATTATTTAAAGTATTAAATTCTTCAGCTTTAAGCTGAAGAGTAGTAATATTCTCCTTAAGAGCATTAATATTTTCAGTTTCAGTGGTTTCATTCTGTTTAAGAGAATTATTCTCATTAATCAAATCGTCTTTTTCGTGCCTTAATCTGGCAATCTCGTTACTAAAGTCACTGACTTTTTGAGAGAGATCTGAATTATCTTTTTTATATGCATTTAATTTTTCTAAAAGCTCAGAATTTTGTTTCATTATACTTTCTATATCAATCTGATTATTTTTATCTTCTTCGAGCTGTTTGATCCTATCAAATAGACTATGGTTTTTATTTTCTATTTCTTCTTTGTGTTTTAACGTCGTCTCTAATTTATTTTCTACATCTTTTAATTTATGTTCCAAAATAGCTTTCAAGGATTCTAGTTCCTTATATGAGGAAGACTTCTCAGATAAAGAGTTTCTTAATTCATCCACTTCCTTTGTTAATAAAACTTTATCATTTTCTACGATATGTAAATCAATAGCCAGTTGTTCATTTTTAGAACTCGCGTTGGTTAACCGTTTCTTTAAATCATCGATATCATCACATGCTTTTAATAGTTTCTTATTTTGAGTAGCATTTGCACTGTTTTCGAGGTCTTCAACTGCTTTCGTTTCTGTTTTACAAGTTTCTAACTCATTTAGCATGGTTGTGTATTTTTTGCGTAAATCCTTTAAACTTTCTTGTAAAATAATTTTCTCTGATTTTACTTCCGTTAATTCTTTTTCTATTCTTTTTATTTCCGATTCAAACGTTTTATTCATTTTATTGCAATCAGCAAGTTCCGATTCCAATTTGACCAAATTATCTTCGTGTGTTTCAATTATAGGTTCCAATTTTGATGTATTTTTCAATGCTGCTATTTCGGAAATAAGAAAGTCATTATTCTTTTTCATTTCATCTAATTCACTCTCGAAATGTTGGATATCCGATGTCAAATATTCATTTTCAGTACTTAGATCTTCAACTTGGGTTTTTAAATGACTAATGTTTAATTTTTTTTCAGACAATTTCAATTCTAACGACTCAATATCTTTTTTGAAAGCGTTAATTGTTTTAAATACGCTTTCTAGTTTATACAGAACTATATTATCAGCCGATGACGGCATTTCACCGACATAATCAACAGGTAAATCAAAATTGACATAACGATTGTAAAGTTGCATTATTTTTTCTGGTTTTATCGTTTTATTATCGGAGGTGTCTGGACCATCTTTTTGAGCCAATTTATGCTTTAAATCGTTAATATCTCGTTTTAATGTTTCTATGACACTTTTTGCATTATCGTCAATGTTAATTTCATCTAAATGGAATTGATTTGTAGACCGCGTGTCATGCAGTTCATTAATCTTTTTTTTGAGCTCTTCATACTTTTCTTTGGGTACCATTTCGGACATTTCTGCTTCTTTGGTAGTAATTTCCATATCGTGCTCTAATTTAGACACTTGTTCTTGTAATTTAAACACTTCTTCGTGAAGTTCTTGATTTTCTTCTTGAAATTTTTCCGCATTTTCTCTTAATAAACTGTGTATTCTCTCTAAATTTTGATATTTATGATACAAGGTATCGTAATCTATTTGTGTTGCTTTCATACGTTCGATCTCCTGATCCCTTTCACTCAACTTTTCTAGTAACTGTTTGTTTTCCTCGGCATATTCATCATTAGCGCTTTTCATATCTTCATGTTCTTGTTTCAAAAGCTCAAAATTTTTTTGTAATTCTTTTTTAAGTGTTAGAAGCCTTTCCATTGCAACTTGATGTTGAGTATCTAAATCTTCTAGATTATCTGTGAGATTTTTATTTTCTTCACGTAGTCTGTTCAATTCCTCATCATTATCAGCTCTAGCATCGAGTAGAGGTCGATCTTTTATGGTGGAAATTTCGTCTTGTAATGCTTGAATTTGTAATTTGTACTGTTTTTCGATTTCATGATCATACGATTTCGAGGACTGAGGCGGCGGATCCCAATACCAACTGGATTCTTCTTCTTTAACACCATTTTTTCTTGAGAGCCTCTGTAAAGAAAGAAATAATACGTTAAACTCTAGTAAAATACTAAAACTCTAGGCACTCATTTCGTGACAGAAATAAAAATACCATGATAAGAAACAAATTAATTTATTTAAATTCGTTGACAATTGCAGATAAAACCAGTTTTAAATTCCATCGACGAAGGGTATTATTGATTGTTTAACTAATTCAGCTACGTGAAAATGGAAACTGATGTAGACAATTTATTTCGGCTTTTATGTTTTATAGATGGAAATATGTTTAGGATAATTTGAATAATATATTACTTCGGAATATTGAAGAAAATGAGATTATACGAGATTATATATTTCTTGTAGACGTCAGTGCCCATGACCATCTATTAATTAGAATAAAGAATTTCCGTTCTTTTGTACAGAACATGAACACTATAAAATTATCTCTAAACAGTACAAAACAAAGCCAATGTTCACTTTTATGTTTGACTGCTGTCTACTAAACCATTCAATAGATATTGTTACGGTTTTCACTGTGATCATGATGTTTTTTACTTCCACCACGTCTTTTTAAGACATTTGTTTAATAGAGTTATTCAATCATTTGCAAATAAAATTTTTATTTTCTTCAATAGTGAGGTGCACCACATGGGAGCAATTCACTACAGCCGAAGCAAATATATTATATTAAACTGAATGATGTTAATTTTACGGAACAATAGATTTTAAATAGTTCACAACACGTAAGTCTGTTCAAACATGATAAGGTATCTTGGTGGGTGGTTCATAGATGACTCATAGAAGTACTTGTATTTTATATATATACATACGCTATATACTTTTAATCTAGATGCGTTGGCCAAATGCTTAGTAATAAATCTCCGGGCCCTCCCTAATCAGGTATGGGGCAAACATATTACTGTATCTGTTTTATCGACAGACGAGCATGTGGCTCAATTTATTGTAGACAATAACTAAATACACTTCATACTATGTGTTGTTAAATGAGTTGCTGTAGATTTGATTATTTGTCTAGGTAGATAGACTGCAAACTAAATCAAAATATTCAAATCATGTATATTTAATTTCACACTCTTATAGGTATGAACTCTATCAAGAGACCATTAAAAGACTGAATCAAAATCGGAACAGCCGTTTTGGAGTCCTAAACACATAGAACTTGTAATCCTCTTCTTTGCTTGGGGTTAATAATCCATGACAAACATGACGAATATTAGTTTCCCTACGTTATTTATACGTACTTTAACAGTTACAAACTGACATATTATTTGCATAGATTATAATAATAGTTGCGTTGTGCTAATAACTGCCTTGCCTTGGATAAGACATTCGCGACAGAAATACGAATACTAATAAGACTAAACAGACAATCACTTAAGATGACACCAAAAATTTTCCCAATCGACTATTTTAAAATTAACCGTAGCAAAGTAAAAGATTGAAAACCAAAATTAGTTATTTTATTTATATTACCTTTGAAACTAAGAATGCAATCCTAAATAATCCTTCACCGAAATACACTTTTCTGATATATCACTACTAATTACTATTATTACTAAAAATCGTAGAACTTATACCACTATATGGGTCTATATAGTCCCAACTGTCTAATTATAATCTGTGATGAATACTGGTTAGTAAACGCGTTTAAAAGGCGTATGACTGACTGACTATCAGTTCCGCCACAGTGATTGCAAGGTCAGAAGACGACACTAATGTAAGGATCTTGCATTTGAACTGTTGCTACTGAATTACAAATGAACAATTTTGAATTGTAAATTTTAGTTCTTAATTATCGTTGAGGTCTGCGATTCTGAGATATGGATATGCAAGTTTGCTGGGAAAAGATGTTATTTAATAATAGACATCGACAGATATGACTTGTTACTATGATTAAAACCGAAGGCCACAAATCCATTAAAGAAATCGATCTCCTTATAATAATTGACATAGATAATATTTATATAAAGTAGTGCAAATTTGGTTTTTTTTTTCTTAATAATATGTTAAAAAGGGAATGATTGTTTAACTTTCAAAAATTAACACAAAAGTCACAAATCACTTAATGAATTATGGTGTAATTTTAACCATTGTGCAAAAAACTTAATAAAATATTTAAAAACAGTTTTGTCACTAATAGTACCTACATAATTCTGAATTCAAAAAATAAATTAAGTTTTTCAGCGGTTTTTTATACTTCCTTCGAGCAAGTGGTGCGTAACACTGATAACGAGATATCACACACATACTCACTACACCTGTATATATTATACTGCACTCATAAGTCTTTTACCTAACTAAGGAAAACCTATAAGAGTTGTATTTTTACCTGTTTTTAATGACAGTCATCAACAGATAAGCACAAGGCTTACTCAATGATAACTGATACGATCCTCTATATATAACTTATTCAATCGGACTTTCGACCTATTTATGTCGAGCGTTCGGAAATTCATTGACAGTACGAGACGACGAGCACATATTTACCATCTGTGAAGAGTAGTTAATGTTAAAGCGTGTACATATTTGTATAATACTTTTCTTGTTTTACATATAGAGATGGCGCTACATTACTCAGAACCAACTATTTATATTTTTATAAAATTTCGTATGATTTTCTTAACAAGTATAGAGTTTTCACTTTTATTTTTTTAAAGACAGACGAAACTTCGATCTAATTTTAAACTGTCTATAGAGCCCGTCATATGTGAATATAAATGGCAGGTATAACGGTCAGTACAGTTCCGTATGTTTGGACAGGCAAAGGGATTAAGATAGCTTATCAGCGTTATCAGTGTTATCAAGCTATGACCGTGCGTACAACGTGAGGCAATGCTTTATCCCTGTTTTGAAATATTAAATTTTGTATCCTAAACTGTTATTTAAAAGGTACTAGGTAATTAATGAACATAGCCTGTTCATTAATTACTTAAGAATCAAAGATGATTGACAAAACATTAATGTCTTTTATATAGTAATTTATGACAGTGAAGTACGAATCTACTTCAATGATACATAACTCAGCCAGATTAGGTGCTAAATTATGAGATGAAACAATTAGTTTAATATTTAAGACATTTAGAAATCAAAGATCTATATAATAACTAGATGATCCGGCCACGCGTTGCTGAGGCTAAGGCTATTCTTATATTAAATTGTAATTAGTAAGCATTAATATTATTATTATTGAAACGTTGGTGCTTTTAACACAGTGTCATCTATTGAATACCCACAAAATTTAGTCAACAGATATTGTCATCTGTTAGAATCTTTTGGAGCTAAAAGATAACTTTGACTCTCAAATATAAAAATAATAATTCACAATAGAATAATATTTCGCCTATAAATTGATAAATAAAATATCCTATCTTTTAAGTTGGAGCATAGCACTCATTTTAAAGAAAAAAATGTTAAAAGCGGTTCAGTAGTTCCAGAGATCATCCCGGACAAACAACGTGACACGTAATTTATATACATTAAGAAGATAAATATCTTAATCGCAGATATACTAATTATGTATGTAGCGAAAACCAAAAGCACAATAAAAGTACATAACCGTAATAAGGTCCTGCTGGGTCGTTGACCATAATACCAGGAACCGAACCTAAGCTAACTCAATCTGAAGAGTTTATCGCCCATTGTGTTGGCACGGAGTGCATGCTTGTATAAACCTAGAGGTATTTAGTACACACATAAAGGGATTTGACCCTTAATAACTCCCTTTTGATAGCATGGAGGGTGGAGGCAAATCTTCAGCTACAGAATCTAATGCCAAATAATAGCTCGTGGATGGTCGTGAAGAAACACTGCTATTCTATTAAATTAATTTTCGTCTCTGTTACGAATTACTCTTACAATTTCCGACTAATCAAAATGATTGATACAGTTTGATATAAATCTATGA
>JAOSYY010000004.1:3723529-3753252 GCA_025727935.1 Hebomoia glaucippe
TTGAAGCAGGTACAGGCTTACGAGAATCAAAAGTACTATTGGATTCACATAAAAATACTTTTAAGGGCTGTCTTTACAAAAAGTACGATTATAATCCGTATTTATATATTACAACCACTCGTTTCTGTGTGCTTAGCCAATATTTAAATACTTGTAAGTATTTTACGTTCGGAACAGGGCGCCCTACTTCGAAGCAAAGCCCTGGTATTGAAACCTGATGCAGTAAATACGTCTCATCCCTAGCTCAAACCATATATCATAGTCAGAGCTTATGCTTATCCGAACACTGTTGTAAAGTCAAGCTTACAAAACTGATGATGTCAGAGTGGTGTTAAGCTCCGGTTGTACCTTCAATTTCACTTACAAATTACTGTAACGTAGAAAATTAAACTTATGTAAAGTTAGGATTTTCGTAACCGCAATGGCACATTGTTCGTCCAGCATTTGACATAAATGTACCTACTTACGTCAAGGCGAATACGCTCAAAAGAACCTTTTAACTTTAGGCATATTAAGTTCTTACTTCGTTCTTGTAAGTTGATTTTAACCTTTTTTCATTGCTTAGGAACGAAGTTTTGTGTGTAGAAATAGATTGTATGACAATAATATTATTTTGCTATCTTAAATCTCATCTAATGCTATGAGGTAAATTATATATTGATTCGTAATATATAACAATACAATACAAGCTTTTTTACCAGCGGTTTCGCTCGCGTTAATGCCGCTTTTGTGAACCCCAGTTAGCTATGACATTATTTTTGGCTAAATTAATTTTGTGTACAGACACGCGGTTCCTACTGAATTATCATATGCATTTTCATTTCCCCGATTCTTTCTCTAACCTTTTCTTTCTTTAACTTAATTTAATCTTTTTCGCATTAAAAGCCTACGTCCTTTTTCCGCTCCTTTTTTCACTAGGCTATCTGTGTAGCAAACTTCATTTAAATTGGTTCAGTAGTGTTGGTGTGAAAGCACGATAGACAGAAGATTAATTATAATTTTTTATTTCTGCACAAAAACTTGCTAATATGTACTTCGTGATTATTACATTTCTTTAGATCGTAGCTCTTATATGAATTATTACGTTATTTTTGTACGAAACACTATTCTTAGTTATGATTAAAATCTGTTCAAAATGGCTGATCCTACCAAAAGGCGCATCAAATGAGCCTCTTACTTGTCTATCTATCGACTTCTACCAAAAACTGTGTATATACATAAAATTTTCGCATAGCAAAGTTGTTAATGAAGTACAACGTTACACAAATTACCTTGTGCCAAATGCGGCATCGCTAACAAGTGATTATTGACAATCATCTGTCACAATGCAAACTGTCAGTGCTTGCGCGCGCAAAACGTTGGGCGCTGTAGAGAGCAAGACACGAATAGATTTTCATTGTTGAGTAACACTAGCGCCAGTAATGGCTTTTCACGAAATCTAAACTAATATTATAAAGCTGAAAAGTTTGTTTGTTTGTTCGGATGAACGCGCTAATCGCAGAAATTACAGATTAAGTTTGAAAATTTATTTTACTGTTGGTTAGGCAGTTTATGGACGAAGGTTATGATTATATAATATAAGACTATAAGGCTAACGTTTAATTTGCGTACAGCGTGAACATTTTTAATTCATGAAATTGTGAACAAACCACTATTAAATGGTCATTTATAACAAGGGTTTGAATTTATGAAAGATCTCTAATGTTTCTTTATAATACAAAAATAATGTAACCCTAAACATAGTTAAAGTATGTATGTATATGTATGAAGCCTTTAATTTTAATTTTATTATTTAAGCTGTAATCAAATTAAGAAATATGTTTAGATTTCTTCAGGGAATTTAGCGTGGTCTAAAACTAAAGACTTAAAACATTACTCTGTATCGCAGTCGGTTAAGGCAAACGTCTATTGACACTAAAAAAATTACGTTTGCTCTTACTTTTTGTTATATTTCGCGTTTCGTTGTTTGCACTGCGCGGGCGCATTCCTGTTGCATACCAATGTGAATTAATCGCGGGTGGTCCGAACCGTATTGATTGCCCAATCGATAATTTTCGTTGCTAATAGTTACCGTTACTGAAATTTAAATTAACTAAAATCATATATGTACGATATTTTAACGTTGTTTAAAAAATTGCGCATTATTCAAATTATTTTAATCGCTAAGGCAACAATCAAAACTTTTACTTTTACATTTTAAAAAATCCTGACAGTTAATCCTGAAACCCTTTAAAATACATATCTTAGCTTTAAGTATCTGTTTTTTTACAAGACATACCACGCTACAAAAACATTAACCTCCAATCTTTTACAGTCGGCTAACACATCAACAGCAACCTACATAGGAAGTAATTATTTCCTCAATAAAATTCTACACGAACTATGCGCGCGCGCCTTATCGTACAGTAAACCCCCAGCTATTGTCGTCCTTTTCTAACATACAAGACGTTAAATGTCTGTTTCGCTCTTACACTCCAACAATCGTTGCCTGGCAACGGATTTGTTTACACAATGGTTGAATGTTCGATACATCCTGAAAATTGCAAGGATCACTTGCATTATATTTTCTCGCATTACTATAATTTTAGCTTAGTTATTCTTCCCAGCTGCATCTTCTTCAATTACAGTGTTTAATATATTAATGAAAACTTTTACAATTAGTATAAATCATTATAAGAATCGCAATTACGCTTGCAGGCGATTTATTTACGTTTTGACAAATGTTACGGGCAAAATGTAAGAATAAGTAAACTAAAATTTCCTGTATTTGGCTTTAAACCGGTTTCAGAATTTACTCATGAAACCGTTAAAAAAGATGATTGGATACTACGCGCTAAGCTCAAGTTGGCGAAAATTAGTCTGTGATGATCACTAAAATCAGACCTGTTCAGTATAATATTTATTTAACGTCCCACGCTCGATAGACACTAGGGCATAAAGAGAGCTTTACAGTGTCCTCCTGTGTTCTTCGCTTCAACATCAGATATTTCAAACACAACCCTTCAGCCAAGAATAAACTGACAAAAAGACCTACCACAATCAACAAACTAACTGACAAGACTACAAAATCACATCTACTTCTTGCGACATGACAATTTTGAATTACAATTGGAACAGTAATTTGAATCACAATACTGGGCTCGGGTTAGGAGAGGTTACCTTACGAAACTGCGATTAGCATTTCAAATTTTACTTTCAGTAAGGACGTGACGTAGGTATAAAGCCTAATTTACGCGAATCTACAAATATTAAGTAGTTTCGAAAAAAAAATTGAATTTTTAAAATTTATTTGAAAGAAATATAGCCTACCGGATCTACAAAGATGCTATTTACTCCGCTTAAATATACATACGTAGTTTTAATACGTAATAATTAATCAGAGATCATTCTCTCATAGTACCTACTGCAATATAACTTTTGCTTATGATTACAAATGAAAGACATTAGTGATTATAATTTATTTGAAATTTGATATCAGCACCATCTAGTAGTCAAAATAGAACAAAATGCATGAAGCCTTCTGCAAGAAAAAAGGTGTAACTGAATTTGATAAAAAAAAATTCTACATGTCCATCTCCCCATTTGTTTATAACATATTTTTGATGACAGGTAAAAAACGCTGACACTCCAAAATATAATATTTAGGAGAAAAGATAGAAAACAGATTTGTCTTCGCCCATGCATTATAAAATTAGCTCTCGTAAAGACATTAATTGCGTCCTATATTATAAAATACTGGATAATATAATTATCATTAGCCATCACTTTCAAAGACTACATTGTACATACAAATTTAAAAACAAGATTAATGTAGACAAACTCAACCTAAGTAAAGCATAGATAAAAAAATCTACAGGTTTGACAGTTGACATGTATAACCCGCATTCTATTTTCAAAAACACCAGTGTCTCGTATTCAAAACACGCGCGAGACAATTTACACATTCAACACTATTCTAAGCGTAGAAATCGGGTAGAAACTCAGTTTAGGCCGTATATACACTATTATTGTAGTAGCGGTCAAATTTCGTATACGCATATTGACTTCAGACAACATAAAAATTAATAAAATTCGATTATTACACATACATATTCTTATATTCTTTTCTATTAGCACTAATACTTCCTTTTTGAAGATAAACATATGGAACGGAAATCTGTCCAGGTTACGAAGTTTAACGAAAGTTCTGCAATCCGTATTGGGATTTCTCTATAAGATTTCTCAATTAATAATAACATTTTTTAAAGCATAGCAAAGCAATGATCCTTCGGTTCACTTGGTGGCAAGCCAATACCGTCGTCCGTACGCAACTCCAAGACTGGGAGATTTAGTAGACGCGTTTGCCAACCTCAAGCCTCTAGCTATATTACATCAATTATATATTATTTAATAACGTTCTGTCGCCAGTCTTATTTATTTTTATTTCGAGTATCGTGAATGTCATAGCCTGAAGTCAAATCGCTTCGCACCCGGAAGGAACTTACAGTTTATTAGAAACTTCTCGAACCACATTTAATGCCTGTGTTTTTCACAAAATTTACATTATTTAAACGTTTATATAGAGGGACACGCATACGTTTAAAGTATGTAGAATTGACAACAGTGGAGTCGGGATGATGGTCTAATAGAATAAGGCTTTATACACATAGCACAAGCGATAAGGCTAACATGTCACGCAACAAAGATGAGGGTAAACAGAAATAGTAACGTAACCAGATGTTAGATTGTAAACTATATTCTCAATCGGCGATGCGCGTTGAATTCTAAATTGTAATAAAAAATTTGTCAGATTCAACGATACGGGTCATCTACTCTCATTTAATGATGACATCAAAAAGTTACACATAGGTATAATCAACAGGGTTTTATTGTCCATACTTGTATCTAACAAAAAAATATACTGAAATCTTTACCAATTTCTCGTTCTGATTTACATCATACCGCGGTGCACTATCTTCGCGGCGTCAACTAAGTACATACCAAATTTCATTTCAATCTGATCAGCCGTTATGAAGAAAGGAATATGCAGTCAAATCGTTGCATCTATAATTTTGTAGGGCTTCCTAGTTTTTATATTCAAACAAACTCTAAAAAAGTTTTACTTTTCTATAGCATTGTACTATAAAAGGAACCTCGCAGACATGATATTAACAGAACAAATAGTTATATCTGAAGAATTCGTGCCCTCTTTACCTAAGCCGGGCCGAGTCAACACATCTGTACAAATAGCACCACAGATAATATTCTCATTTCATAATACACTACGCTGACACTGTCTGACCTTTCTACGAAGACATATATCCGATTTAAACGCGGTTTATACTTTTTCACCTCTGTAAATATAGCAATGGCATTCAGCGATAATGTAGCTATATATCAGTGAAAGAATCTTCATAATCGGATAAGTGGTTTCGAAGATATATACATACAATGTGAAACTAACCCTTAGTATGTCACAAATGATATTCTTAAAGCAACGATTCATACCAAAGATGAGTTCTGAAATATCGAAACGGATCAAAGAAAATGTCGAAAACTCAAAGAAATATTCAATGTGTTAATACTATATCGTTATGCAGAAAAAATCAAGTTGCCTTTCAATAAATTTAATTTCCCAAGTATATAGCTCCTTTTTTTGTGATTTTCCTGATCCTTTCTAAGAGTACTTCCCGAAACATTGTGTATTCTAACAGAACTACGACACGATTAAATACTGTTACTTGTTTACAGTTAACCACTAGCTGCTGAAAAAAATCTATACCGCATTGACACACTTACAAAAATCCATATTTTTTCGCGTCAAATGATTACAATACCAAAACACTTGCGAAACAAAGAAATTGGAAAAAATAAACGCTACAAAATAAGAAGTTGGTCAAAGTATTAAAAAAAGGTTTTATTTTAAAATTGAAATGGTCTAATATATTAACATATAATACGGGTCGACTCAATTGACCCTCTGATTTGTGACGCAGATTGAATTTTAAGCTCTACCAAACGAAAAAAAGCCTAGTTATAAGACTGCATAACATGTGACAAGCATTGCTCAGATGAACCTTGATGTTAGTGAAAACTTGTTCATGTAAAATTATTTTACTTTAAACGCAAAAAGCACATTTAAGGTGTGAGCCCACATAAATAAGGTTGATTAAAGTGGATTCTTATTACTTTCCATAGATATTATAGCTAGCCTTAAAGCCCAACCGTTAAAAAAAATATCACCTCTTTAACGTCTCTTAGAACTAAGGATACCTACAAATCTTGAAAATCAGTTTTAACCAATTTTTATTGTAGAGCGAGAATAAAAGTTTCCATAAGTAAAGGTACACTTTGGTATTTCGAGGACGATTTGATGAAGCCAGATTATAAATCCATCAACAGCCTGGCGGTTCTTTCTAAATTTTCATAGATTTGTACTAAAAAAAAATACAATGCATCATTCCTCTTTTACTTTACTACATATCTTACCTACATAGTTACACATTACAACGTCTTTTAAAAAATAACTTTGCATATTCTTCCCTAGTATTACATTGTAACACGAAACGTTAATAAAAATACAAGAGTTATGGAATTCTATTGAATTATTCAATCAGCTAAAAACGATTCTATGAGAATTATACGGACATATTACACCTTTGTAAGCTTAGCTGCCGACAACAAAACTTAAGGCGAGGCTTTATGTGAATATCACAATTTTATGTTACTACGAAAATCAAAGACCTGCTCAGATTTTCATATAAGCTAAGAAACATCTCGATCACGCTAGCTTTCAAATAAAAAAGCCGTATCAAAATTATGCCATTGATTTAGGAGCGAAAATATCAGAGACAAATATATAGACGAAAGGACACGTGAAATACGACCTTTTTAACACTTTTTACGCCAAGATTTAATAAGAGAAAACCTCGGAATAACGTAATAACATTGTAAATAATATAACAGTAGGTACGTTGACGCCTCTGTAGCCTAGCGGTTGCATAAAACAACCGCAACGCTAGAGCACCGGGTTCGAGTCCCGGTCGAAACGCAGTTACATTTAAAAATATGTAATTTGTGTTCTGCCTCGCATATGAGCTGCCTGTGTTCGGACAAGTGTCAAAAATGTAGGCATTTCGAGTATTAAATGTAGTGGGAGGAAGTCCTAATAATTTATAAGTTCCGTCCGGGTCACGTAACACCGTTGATAGATAGATAAGTCGTGAAGTGCTGCGCGCGTTTCGATTTCAGTCTATGAATTTCAGAACGTCCTAAAAATGCCAAATTATGTAATATAATAAGGACTTAATGTTAGCAACACATCTTCTAGATCTACTACTCTTGGAGGTGTCAATGGGCGACAGAAATCGCTTAAAATATGTGAACTGTATGCTCGTTTGCCTTCCTGTCGTATAAAAAAAACCTTAAAAATGCTAATAATAGTATATTCTCCCTGTAACTTCTAGTTGCAACTATTATGACAAAATAATACTATGCATACAAATATACATACATATATTTTTGTTTTTGGGGAAAGTGTACAAAAGGTAGGTACATTTTCGGTAATTTATTATATTTATCAGTCCATTAAGAAGAAACTCCAAAAATTAGGTTGTTTGATAACATAAAAAATATTACAGGATGTACTATTTAATTCCTTTTAATGATTTCATTTCCGCGATTTCGTTAGTATCAGTTAATCTTTGATAAAAATATTTCCTATAGGTTCTGATAGTATTATCAATGATTTCTTGTGAATTATTGTCGCGTGCTGTTTAATTATTTAATTATTTTAATAAAATAATAAATATTTGAATCTAAAAAGTATGTTTATTATATATTAAAATACTGAAATATTACATTTCAAAAAATAGTGTCTTGTTATGGATGGACTATATGGAAAATATTTGTATGTCTGCATTTCAAAAAATACGTTGATGCGTCAGCAGATTTAGCAAAAATTTAACGAATTTAATTACATAAATTCGGTAGTAAGGGATTTATATACTAAACTAACCGATTTCAATTCCATAAAAAGTACACATTTGTGTTAAAAAAATTGTTTTAAAGTTCTTAAAATTTTATTTTCTTATTGTTAATGATACCTTAAGACACCTACCCTAAATGTTGTACAGTTAAAATAAAATAATGGCAATGACACTTCTAAATGATTGCTAATAAGCGGTGCGGCACTATCGCCATTTTCAACCTGTTTCCCGCCATTAAGGGCCGCCATTTTGTTTTTATCAGTTAAGTTTGAGGGGGTAGATAAAGAGTACTCCAATAGGTGTAACATTTAGGTATTGTTTTTATAACTATTCATTATAATTTATTAAACTATTCATTAAATTAGTTACACTATTTAATTAAATACTTTTCAAAGGTATATTTTCGCAACTGTAAAATCCTATATCACATATATGGTATAAGTACTTAGCAAATTGATTCCTTAGGTTTAGATTTATTAAAATGTTTATTATAATAAATAATAATGATTCTATATGTATAGAATCATCTGAACTGATTCATTATCATTAGGTCTAAATACGACTATGTACTTTCGTAAAAGATTGATAATTATTATATAGTATATTTTCGCTTTCTAATATTTCTAGTAGAAACTCAAAATGAGTTCTTAGACTACTCTATGCGCAATGTTCCGATTATAGAGAATAATACAGAAATAACGTTAAATTAAAAAAAAATCTTCGCCTATGTCATCCACACAAGCTTTACCCTCCCACAAATAAAAACGGCACAGATAAGGGAATAACGGTGTTCCCGTAATACGCTCTGTTATCTATGGTGAGTGCTCTATGCTCTATTTGCTTTAACACGGCTGACAATAGATTAAATACTTTTTGGTGTTAACTGTTAAGTGAGTTTCTAATACTTTCTAAAATACAATTTAAGAGCTGGTGATAGTTTCAAAGTATTTTTATCATTTTTAACAATAAATAATACATTTGATGATAGATTTTTTAGTTCTTTTCTAACTTTTGATCGCTGAATTCATTCAAAGTTGCTGGTTTCACGAAATTTTAGTGCATTTTTTGTCTTAGTATACAAGTTCCGGTGTTTAGTATCAAGTAATAGATTAATTTTAAGCGTTATATCATTACCATATTTCAAAAAACTTTTAAATATTCATAAAGGTATTGTAGTAAAAACTTTTCCAAAAATAAAACGTCACCGTCACGACTGAACATTACCTGTGTTTTATGGCGCGTAAAAATGTCGGTAAATATGTCTCTTGTTACTTTTAATTGCTGACAATTCGTGATATGTTCATAAAGATACTGCATGTCCTAGAACAGTGGTTACGATAAATAGGGAGTTAAAAAAAAAATAACAATTACCTTTATCGCGCTTTGCATCATGCGTATCGGGGACAAAATATAATATATATGGTTATATGTATATAAAAAGTCAAAGACAAAATGGGTCAATACCTTTATAATTTGTGTATCAAGCGGTGGTATTTTGTTGTTTAGCTAGTTAACAAGCTATCAACGAAAAAACTATAACACTATATTTTTTTATTGCATAGCGATGACTAGTATGAAAAAACATGCTATATATTATGTATAACAGTATAAAATATATCAATTTCTATTCCCTAGTCGAACATCAATACCTATATAAAATAGAATTACAATTTGTAGATTTTAGGATGGCAACTAACGGCTTTATACATCATGGAACGCACTTCAGATATTATTCAAATAAAAAGAAAATTATCAACATACAAATGTTTCAAAGTAACACATTAAACAATGCAGTCGTCAAAAACTAATACAATTATGCACGCCTTACGTCGGTGTTATAGGATAATGAACTTTATCGCCATGCGAAAGAGTTCAATTCGATCACATAAGTGTTAGGTTTGATCAGCTGCCTTCAATCAAACATCTGATATAACAATACTGAGCAATAGTATTCACAAAGGCATTATTAAACTTATATGGCTCATGAACTAAATGTTAATGAAAATGAAGAAAGCTCTGGCTGTACATATAAGGTGGCGGCGCAAACGTCATCACTCAATTGGGAGATGCTATATTCTTTCTAAATGGTGGTACACCTTAGATTTGCTTTGAAATTTGTAAAGGAACATAAAAATACCCGTAGGGTATACTGTTTTGAGGACTTTGTAGCCTAGCAGTTGGATAAAGCAAGCGCGATGCCAGAGCTCCGGGTTCGAATCTCAGTCGTATCGCAGTTCCATTTAATAATATGTAATTTGTGTTCTGCCTTGAGTGCAACTTTACGCCACCTTTTGTAAGTTTGTATTTTTTCTTAGATGACCACATGGTTTTACCCCATTAATTTAATTTTTATGTTAAAATAAAGGTTCCAAATTTAAAAACTTACCAATCGATCATTAAAGCTAAATTTGTTTACAATTTCATGGTTTTCAATATTAATTGCGCGGAAACCTAATTGTTTTTGTGAAAAGTCCAAGTCCCGTATGCTAAGATGTGACTTAAGTTCTAATCCCGTTTTAGAGTTGTTAAACCGTTTTGTATTTATAAAGTTAAAACATTTTTACAATACTCAAGATTAAATTGGGTCTTAAAATATGAACTCATGTTACTTCTAATAACATAAACTCAGCAAATGAAAATAACATAAAAATTGGTTTGGCAATTTCAAACAATAGTAGAGACACAGAGATAGACTAGCGTTTTTTTAATTTAACATTTCTATTTATTTATGTATATAGATTTTGCAAACGTCTCTATACTATCCAACGTAAATTGTCAATATGGAATAAGTTACATATACGTTACAGATAATGAAAATATTGTATTCTATTTTTAAACGCATACAATAGTTGCGTGTACAGACAAGACATTTTTTGTATTATCTGTAAAAGGGAACAAATAATTATTACTATTGCAATAATACCATAATGGAAATTATCCAATGGCGAAATATGAATTTTAAGTGTAATCTGTGATTGAAAGACCTCTAAGTGCGAAGATAATATGCAAAAAAATGTCGTGCATGAATGTTAAAAGCCTATAAATTCTAAACAACCCATTTATGGGTAAAAGTCGTGTAGAATGAAAGACTTTTATAACTTTTTAATAACGCAAATTTAACGTATCGTGATCAGTGTTAAGTTCATAATGTTGTTTTATGTAAACCTTGCGCTATATTAAAACATCGCGGGTTCAATTCCTGCCTGTTTTATCTTAATTTTCGAGCGTCAAACGGACTGCTTACGTTTATGCTTCGACTACAGTCTATAAATGTCCAAACACTGTGAATAAATCAAATTTCATCAAATCAAGTATCCTACCAATAATTTTAAAAACATCGATTTTCTATAGAGTTTGTTTCCTCCATTTTTCAGCAATAAAATCGTAGTTTATTTAATAGTCAGAGGATATCGTAGCTTAGAAAATACGTTCTAGAAACGTCCGATACATCGGAAATATAAATTATTAATTGAAAGCGACCATCTATAGATAAGGCAGTAAGGAATCCCCGATATGAGGAAAAGTGAATTACTCTGTATTGTTACTTGTAGAGTTTTATATTTTAGTTTAAGTTATTTCTATAGACACGTTTCCCCATCATGAAAGGAGGTTTTTTTTCTCAATCTTTTTAGTTAAAAACGGCGGTAAAATTATTACTTATAAAATCATGAAATAATCTATACATCGTCTATAAGCAATAACTTTGTGTTAACATCTTGTTTGTTTGTTCGTCTATTTTATATTACAGTCATGGAAATAATAAAATGTACAAATCACATATTTTGAAATCACGCTTTAACACTTAAGTGCTTTCTTTAAGAGTAACTTTCGTGTTTCTTAATTTGATAGTGGTCGTAGTACTTTATGGTAAAAATGCGAACGTCCCTAATACGTACATAAATACGTACAGTAGTTTTGAAGCCTTGCATGTGTATCGATATTATTAGGACCCAACATACATAGCCGGAAAGAATGCTTATTCAATCTAAAAAATCGACCACGAATCGTTAAATTCTTTAATATTTCTGTCGAATCTAACACGAAGTCTCATTTTTAACTTACGTTATCTTATCTGTCACAAAAAGTAAGCAATCAATCAGCAACATAGGAAGCAAAGTTATTTGGTGCTTAGATATAAACCTATACAATAAGTAAGGGGCATATTTATTACCAACATTGTAACGATTACTATTACCTTGACACGGAAGTTTAACCTTAATAATAATGATTTTGAAAGCAACGTTTTTAGCAACAAACTATTTTTCATATGGAGGCGAAAATAAATGAGAATTGCTGTAATCCCTAGCCGCTTACGGCACCTACGGCGGCCCCAAAGATATGTCTGCCTCAGATAAATTTTATATATGTGTTACACTGACTTTTTATATAATTTTTTGCAGGTGGTTAAGATTCTGTGTCCTACCTATGCATTGTACACTGTTGTTTTGATATCTTGTTTCCTGGCATTTGGATCCTGGAGCTGATGTTAAAGGTAGTATTTTTTTCTCCATTAAGCAAAGGCATGAGCGTTAAGAAGAGTACAAAAATGAAATTTCAAATAATAATTATACTATTTTAAATGATTTAAAAAACAGGCTTTTGTGCTGACTCTAGCATCAGTTCAGCTCTTAAGGACCATGATATTATATATAATTTCAGTAACTAATATTAAGAGAAGTTTTAATTGAAATTGAGGGTAAATTTTAATACTATCCACTGTACAGGTAGAGCACTTATTTAGTGATGAATACGAGTTCATTTTGAATCGAAGATTGTAAAACATTGATTGATGGATTAAAAGAGTTTTCGATATAGCTGCAGGTACTACTGAAATAAACATTTAAATTATATAGGTTTTAACACAAAAATCGTATTCTATTTCATGATGCTGAATCTACGTTTTTAATCGTCATCTATATAACAAATTTCCCAATGATTATATTTTAGGTTTTATTGATTTTCCACGGTATTTTGAACTTATTTCTTATTAAAAAATCTCCACCATAGTAATCACGCGCCCATTACGGTCATTTTATTTACTTTAAAACGCACATACTTTGCCCATTTAAGACAAAATATGGTAACCGTCAAAGTCGATTAAATCTTAATTGAAAGGGTAACGTATTTAACTTAGCAATTAGTAGCATTAATGATTTTTAAAGGTCAAATTTAATATTAAATTATCTGTTATAAAATAGTCTTCTAAAATAAACAAACCCATATCACTATCATGTCCAGCACTCGGCTCTAGTGGTGTCATCCTTCAAACAACGTGACTCAGACGAGAAAATAAGCGAAAAAATAATAAAATACCAAACAACCTATGCAACCGTGTCATCGCTAATCAACAAGTAAACTTAGAAATACTTAAAAAGGTTAAGAAACTCACCAAAGTTTGCGTACGGATATCCTACCCGCAAACAGAACCCCGATAACTTTATTTGAACTACGCCGACACAAAAAAAATTGGACGGAAATGTTCGAATTTTAATTATGCGAACCTCCGTGCGAGGTGAAGTCCGAACGATTACTGAGCGGCGAGGCGGCGCCTGCGCCGATTGAAGCTAAAACTACACGCCTTCGCGCACACACTTGCACACGTGCGTGTGGTGTGTGTGTATGTATAACGAAACCTTCATGAAAATGCAACGCTTTTGACGAACAAAGGTGCGATATTATCGGCTGTCAAAGTTCAAAACGTCCCGAGCGATCAATAATCATGACAGAATTAATGAAAGACAGTTTATTTTTTTTTAAACGGCAGCTCGACAGACAAATAAAAAGAAATTGTGACGAATTGTGGACCGCCGTTTAACTTTGAAATATGTGCAAAGATGAATAGATAATAGATTATGATTTTTTTCTAAAATGTACCTTTAAAACAAATGCGACCTGGCATTGTCTGCAAACGTTATATGAATTAGCTTAGATCAGGAATGTGGTATTTATAGAAATATTACAAAACATATAAGTAGATTTTTCTACGATCTTTTTCAGATCTTTATATTTATTTATTGAAGACTGGTTTTTTTTACGACTTTGACGACTCAAAGCCGTATATTGAATTTACAAAAATATAAATTCATACGTGTTTTTCTCCAACTATTATATATAATGTGGTTAAATTGCCATTTCTTAGCGAACACTAGTATATAATAATTAAGTTTAATTTTAAATTATTTCACAAATATTACTTAACATGAACTTGACCAAGTTTTATAGGCTATTGAGTAAAGGCGAAATTTATAAATACAGTTAAATGCGATTTAATGGCGCAAAAAATTAGCTTTTAATTAAAAAAATTGGATTAATTAAAATTTACTACTAGTATACTAGCTAGCACGCGCTACTTTAACTGCGTAGAACTTTAACCAGGTCCTTAATTCTTTACATAAATTTTATCTACTATATATATAAAACAGTTTTTTCATTTCCAATATTATAGACTAATGGTAAGACACGGTTTCTCACGTTAATTATATGCATTGGATTTCTTAATATGTATAACGATACGAACAATGAACATAATGGACAGAACAATCAATGAATTTTCAAAGCGAATAAAACTTTAAATCTTTTAACGTAGAGATAGTGCCGCTTTAGTATATCATAACTACAAATTACAAGAAAAATTAAGTTTGTAATATTAACTTGCCCCTTGAAATATAATTTCAAATTAAGTATTTAATTGAGTACTGCTTACCGATATATCATATGTACGAAAGAATATACAAACAAAAATTACTAAGCCAAAAATTTGATATCAATTTAATTATAACGATTTGTTTCATTAAAAATATTCACAATCACAATTATATAATAACAAAAAACGGAAACAAGCATGTATCATGTACTTAACTAAAAGCTTTAAATAGTAAAATAATATATATATTAGCTATAATACAATACGGTCTAATGTCATCCGAACTACATATTATATTTTAACAAAGTTTTGGATTGGATCTGGATACGACAATTGATTAAAAATTATTTCCAAGATTTTGTTACTCTGTTCCATATCAATGAAGCTAATAAAAAAATTTGCTCTCAAAATCAAAACAAATATAAGGATCTTTATAATCGTTTTTACTACAGTCGCTATAGATCCAAAAAAAAATGGTTTTAATGTGTTTATGTAAATGTCAGAAAGGCAGGATGCAATAACGCATTTAGTATATTAAAGTATGTTAATTTACCCAGGGTTGATCTTTGAACTAACTTTCATGTTAATTTAGATTATTTATACTCTTATGCTTTTTTCAAATTTAAAGTTTGTTTATATTTCGACAATAAATTCGAACAAACAAAAATTAAGATTTTCTAATATTTTTGGCCCATTGCATTAAGGAGTATTATTATTTTGATCTCTGTCTTTTGATTTTTATTTGAAAGCTGAAGCGATCGAAAGGTTCATAAAACTTAAAACTCAAAATTATTACTTGGTCAGTAGGATTATGCATATGGTTAGGTTTTGTCAATTTATGCTTATATGTTGTTTAATATTACTAAGTTGCAGATATACACCTAAGCATTTAATTACTGAATATTACCCAATATCACATTACTTGCTAAGTTTACCATAGCGCGAATGTTGAATTAGTTTGGACTTTAGTCTCTTTATTCAACTTTCGATTTTTTACACCATATTATATGTTAATTCATATTATATAATTTCGATTATAATTAAGCAGCAACGACAAAATTTCTAAATAACTAAGATAGTTATTTACAAATTTTGGGAAAGATCCCAACTGAAAATATATCTTTTTATTTTTAAATAAAATTTTCAGTTCACGTTACTTTATTGTTTTTATAACATAGGAAGACAAACGGGCACTCAGTTAACCTGATGGCAAGCTATTTCTGTGGCATATGGACACCTCCAAAGCCATGAGATTTAGGAACCGTTTTGTTAGCCTTATAACTGTAGCCGGTCTTTTTATTATTATTTCGAGTACTCGGAATCAAAATACAAGCACACACATTTTAAATAAAAAATGAAAACTTACCACAAACCCAATCGGGACAAGCACGAAACAAAGCTCACGACAGCTTATCAGAAGCTTTTATATCAACTCTTATCAAAACGAAATGCGATCAATACAATTATCAACAATTGGTTCAATGGCCAATCGGAAGACCTACTACGTTTATATGGTAGGTATAAGTGTATCTAGGAGGGGCAAAAAATCGATTTATTTAAACAAAAGCACTTACAATATTTCATACTTATATCTCCCTTACTAAATTTATACTAATAATCAAAATTCAAGTACCTGTTTGCAATATCAAAATACGGCTAGACCGATTTTAATGGTCCTTTCACTGGTAAAGAGCTTATGTTATAGACAGCAACTAAGGTTACTTTTATTTGATCATCATTATTGCTCCAAAAAATATTGTGGATATATATTATATATAAAACTGACGCGAGTGAAATCACGAGCTATTGCTAGTTAAACAAACCAAAGGTGAGCAATTTCAAGCTTATTATTTTAATGTTTTGTTTTTTCGATTAAATGGGCGATAGAAATAGCAAAATTATGCCTATGGTTCGTATTTCAAATCGTTACAAACTCTAGTCAAAATCTATACTTGATTATATTATGTCAAAACTGTGTATACAAAATGGGTAGGCAATTTTAAAACTAGATTTAAATTCAATTCCCGCTGTGAAATACGGGTCTTCTCTTAGGCTATGTAATGTTTGTAAAGCTTTGCGGCCTATATAGAAATAATATATAGATCTGTAACGTACATAATATATCAAATAGCTTAAATATTTACATGTTTGTCTTAAACGTTACAAATAACCTTTTCACTTTATTGTAGTAGTAACGTACAAATATTTTTTTTTATTAAACGTTCTGATCGTGGACGGCGTTTAAAATTCCAGAAAAATAATAATAAGGAAAAAATCGTCATTCGGGTAACAGGAAATAGTTAATATTAATGATCCCATATAGTTACGCGCAGGTCTTAATTATGTAAGGAAGCTTGTTACCAAACGATAAAAAAACATAAAATTGACATTTACGTAAGGTACGAAAGTATCGAAATTACGAACTATCTAACATTGAAAAGGTAAGAAATAAATTTTTATGTTGGTGATTGTGAATATTTAACTTAATTGTATAATATACAATATATAAGTAGTTTAAAAAAGACATTTTTGTCTCCAGCGACACATCGATTCCAAATTCTCGTATCTCTGTAAAAAATTATTTTTAGGGAAAACTATATATAGGTATAAATGTAGACAATAGCCTACCTCCGCGGAAAAGTGGGATTATTTATGTATTTGTTTAAGCAAAATATAAAAACTCATTTAAAAATCGATTTCCAGGAGAATATATTAAATGAACTTACCTCAGATTGCAAAGTTGCTTGAAGTTCAAGATTTTGTTTCTTAAGGTCAGCAATCTGGAAGAAAAGAAAATAGTTAAAAGTACAGAAAAGAGTTGTTGTTAGTATGTCCGTTTCTACAATTCTCCTAAGCCCCACTATTATTTATGATATGGTTGTCATTGTCATTTAAAATTTTCAGGACAGACTTGTTTCATATGATAAATGTATACTAATTGATTTTTTAAAATTACAGAAGATCGTTACTTCGTTTTGTAGGCCGCCATTTTCTTTTTACTAAACCGGTGCAAACTAAGGGCAGATCGGTAGTATTTTTAGATTTCACAGATAAGCATCAAAACTGTTGAAACGAATGTTGTTTTTATAATAAATTTCGGCGCCATCATCGTGATCTACCTGATATTTGATAATTAATGTTGCCATACATCGTTGACCAAGGCAACAAAAACATATCCAAACTTATTAGAAACAGCGTTGTAAATTTCTGTGGTCCCTAGTATGGCATGACATAGATACATTTCCGTGTATACAGTTATTATGCTTCCTGCTACTTAAGGTAGATGATAGGCCTTATTTTTTTAGACTTTCCCAAAGTTATTTTATTCTCATATTATTCAAGGGAGCCAGAAACTCTATATAAATTTGTATACCACTGAATGTAAGTTTTAATCATATCAAGTCAGTATATTTAATATGTGGGAGGAATTTCGACATCCATTCCTTTTGTGACAACAGGCAATCTTAATAAGGGACTATAAAGCTTTTGCGCGTTGGATATTTAATGGTTTATCCAAAATGGAACTTTGTGGTGAATTACTGATAATAGTGTTAGGTGTTCGTGAAACTCTATATTTAGTACGTCTTTTCCAATTATTTTTATCTTTATTTTTAATCGATCATGCAATGTATACTACATGTATTAAAAGTAATCAATAAATTCCCAATACATACTATGTGTAGTTTAATTAAAGAAAATAAGTTTTCCCAACAATTACATTTTCAATTAACTTATTTAGTACATTACATATTGAAAAACCAGTTTCATGGAAAGACTATTGTCATCGACATATTATAAAAAGCTTCGACCAATAGCATGTGAGTATTTTGAATTTTAAATTTGGAATGTAAATGCGAGCAGCCAATAGGTCAGAGTGGAATGTATTCGAATTGTAAGTTACTTGTATGTTCAACGTTGCACATAGGGTTGGCAGTCAAGAATAATAAAATATTTCAATTATCGAATTAATTCCATAAGAAAAACTAGTTAAAACTTTACTGGTACTGTTTGATATAAAATTATTCGTATCTTTACCCTTATAACAGTGACTATTTAATAGATACAGACATATATTAATTTAAAGAAACAAGAAAAATTAATATATAAACAGAATCGTATTTTGTGTTGTTATACATTACATGTAATATCCGCGGTGTTATTAAACCTATTATTATCTATTTATAAGGGTGATATCACAGAAACCAGGTGTATCCATGGATGTAATACTGGACACAAAAGATATTTGATACTTATCATGTCAGACTGGTATTTTTTAGCCCCAAATTGATCAAGCCTTTGGCCACGTTTCACCTGATGTTAAGCTAGATCGTGGTTTATGGCGAAGCACGCATCGTTTAAGCGACCTCAAATAAAACTGTGAATATATATAAAAACAGCGCAATCTGAATAATACTCGTAGTGTCCCTGGCAACCCTGTCGGTATAGTGTCTATGACGCTTTTCCGGTGCAATATAGAAAAACATATTGAGTTGATCTGGTTAACTTTCATTAAATAAAATCCGGACAAGGCCTGAGAACTGTCTTTGTTGATAAATTTTGTTTGCTGTTTTTGAAATGTATTAACAAATACTGTAATCAATTTCTAGAATTTAAGTTATTGCGTAACAAACAAACACACTTTAGGATTTATAATGATAGCTAAGTTTATCAGAATTATATATGTAAGTTCTACTTCGTTATAACAATAAGAAGTTCGTTAAAATTGACTTTCTAGATTTAGTTTAAATTATTAGTCACAAGTGACTCTAATGAAAATACCTCAATCATACAAGTGCGATTGTAAGCCATTTATTAATTTTTACTTGCCAAGCTTAAAATTAAATATATTAACAATATAATAGCTGGAAAGTCGGGGCAAAGTTTCGTTATCTATGATAAGGTGAACAAACAAGATACTTCCCTGGTATCTCTCCCCCACTCTAATAGACATATGCCTACATATACATCCCAATAAGCTACAGTTTAAAGCTTCAACGGTAACTCACTGTATCTATCGGCTTTTTACATAAAATTGAGCAAGAAATCGTTGTAAATTTGACTGATATTTAGGTCAGAAATGAGTATACTACGAACGAACGAATTTTCAAATTTATCTAAGCATTCTTTCGTATATTGTGCATTTTTCGTGTATTCAACGAATACTTAAATGCTATCCGATTCCTGCACCATTGATAATATCAATTTGATATACTATAGAAAAGTTGTACAGTGGTAATTTCGACGTAAGAGACACTGATTTATGAAATTTTAATTCCTATTAACGATAAATAAAATTTGTGACGTCATTAGACTAAGGCGTCATCTACAACTTGAGACTTAATCTCGTATCTTGATAATTGTCATAAAAAATGAAATTCTATTATGGTGGAAGGACACTTATATAAGAAAAATTAATTAGCAAGACAATGAAGCCATTATATGAGATACTCGAGTGACAGAACAGTTACTGAGTGCATTATAAGTCTATAAAATAATATTATATAAATGTTATCAAATTTATTACTTACCAAAAACTTCAGTTAAATATATGCGAGAATAATAATTACGTATATATTATGATCGTGACGGAAATTCATTAAAATTAGGACATGAATTTAATGATAAAGAAACAATTTACATACAAACTGGTTCGATAAGGTAACAAATGGAATTTTTTGTCTGTCATCAATAATTGTATGTCTGAAAACCTATCACACATACCTGCAGCCTTAATTTTAATAAGTTTTTGACCTATGTATATTAATATTTAGAACTTCATAATTTAAGGATTAAAGCTGAAATATACAGAATGGGCATAATGAAAATATACTATGCTACATATGATAAATTTATGCCGATTAAATATAATTAGATAAAGACTAAATATATGCCCTAATAAGAAAATCAATGTAACCCACAACCATGATGTTAATGTGTTTAACATTTATTTTTTTATTAATTTGCCTTTTATCTATAAATTATACTAATTTTATCACATTTATATTGATTTTGTCAATACATTTTGGTTCTTGATCAAAACAGAAATGATAATAACACCTATTAATTTATTATTTCAGGTTATTTGTATGGTATATAAACTTTAATAAGGCCATTCCAGATTTTTTAGGGTTCCTTTAAAAAAAAGGAAATATGCAAACTTTAATCAACTATTGTATCTATAAAGGATATTTCTGGAAATTTTAATGTAAATTGGATATTAATAAAAAAAAAATATCCTTCCCCTAGAATCTCATAGACTCTTTATACCATATACTTTAACACAACCATATACTCTTGTGAGATTTTAGCAAAAAAGTAGCATATTTGGTATAACCATCTATCTCAATGCCACAATTCATCACAAATGAATCAATGGTTTCTGTTTAAAAGTGTAACAAACTTTCGTGTTTAGAATATTATATAAAGGATTACGAAAATACAATAAATAAAATTGGAGTAAATGTATGTAATAGCAAACAGGAATCCTTTTTTCAAAATGCTTATGAAACTATGTAACTCTGACCGAGCCAATATTAGCATCTATCACTTTTGGCACTATTTTGTGAAGCCTCTTAAAGTAATATAATTTTCAAGAGTCAATTAAATCAATTTAGAAAATTGTATTGGATAAGTAATTATTCTGCTAAATTATTAGTTTTTTTTTAATTTTTTCATCAATCAAATCTATTAAGCAAAGGTTTCATGTATTTTTAACAAGTCTAATAGTGTCTTAAGAGAAAATTTTCTCTACGGCACATGAAATAGAAGGGGATCCATGATAGTGTTAATAAGACTTATGGAAGCTAAAAGAGTATCTTAAGATCTTATCAAATGGAATGCTATGATTTACCTACCACAACTGAACAGAAGCTTAATGTATGTGAATTTAATAATCTAATAAAAATATGTTTTTGTGACTACTTTTGGAATATTAATGAAAATTCAATAAACTGTATCCTTCAGACCTTTTGTCCTCATCACTATCCTAAATATATAATCTGAAATTCACTCAATCGTAGATAATAGCCTCAACAAGATGAACTCATGAATTATTCAATGATAACCTATATATTTTCACTCCAAGTACTTGGAAATTCAGTCACTGAAGCCAAAATGCATATAACAACACAACAAACTTTAATGTTAAGAGAAAAATTAATCAATCTTCAACCAAATTAAATTAAGACATGGATTTTATACTAAACACCTTACATTGGCTTAGTAAATATCGTTCTTGGAAACTTATCTAACACTGATAAGACTAGGTAACATTACAATTTAAGTAATTACCTTTTATTGTATTACTAATGCAGTATGATCAAGTGCCCCATAAGGTTAAACATGTTTTTGTTACAGATTTAAATGTTATATGCCAGACTTTTCTTAAAACTATGATAATTTCATGTGGATATGTTTAAAGATTAAATTAACGACCAGACTAGACTAGACTTCAAACTACCGTTTTCCTTTGTACCTACTTTAACTACATCATCGAAGATCCATTTCTATTAGAAAATCTGTTTTTAACTCATTACAAAAACATAACCTTCAAACTGTGAACTATGACAATATAGGTAGCGTAAATAAGTATTTTCAATGACTCTACTAACCTCGAGCTCTTGATTATGGCATTTTTGTTCTAGATCTTTCGTTAAAAGTTCCGTTCCAGAAGTCTCCGCTGCATTAAACGGTGGGACTCCTTCCGTCAAAACTTCTGAAGCGAAATTTGTGATCTGTCCCTTTAAACTGCTTAAACTCTGATTTAAATTAAGCCACGACATTTTAAATATTTGCTGTTAGGCTCACATATCACTAACGAATCTAAGTTGTTGATTTTTTGACGTCGCTGCGATGTAAACAATAAATAAATTGCATTATTTGCAATTGACAATACGATGACCAGTTGGCAAAACAAGTTTTGACAATATATGACAGTTTAGACATTAATTGTAACTTTATTACGTGATCCGTCAAAAAGTCAGCTGATTCTTATGATTATAGCAGTTTCCCGAACCCATATAAGCCAATTGCCAATATCGACATAGCGAATCTTCAATTTAAAATTCTTTGCAATGTATACAAATACTGAAATGTAGTAGTTTGTGAAAAACAATTGTTTTTTAAGAAAATATAAAATGTGTATAATCGCTTTCTCTAACGTCTGATACCACTGCATGATATTGAAATTTTAACTACGTTCGCTTTCTCAGTAACAAAATTACATTAAAGGTAGTTCAGTAGTTGTGTGTGAAAATATCAATATCAAAAGAAATAAGTTGAACGATTATCTTAATACTAACCCTACTGCTGAATGGATATATGAAAATTGTATTTCTTCAGGCCTAAGCCTTTGAGCCCTAAAGTGAGTAAATTCAAACACCCCTTCATCATTTTATTACTATAATAAGTTGCCAATAAACTTTAAAATTTAAATTCTTATTATCTGTAGCGATATACCTTGATTATTTGACATCATTTCTTCGACAGCTGACAGGCACATGTCAAAATCCGTTTACTAGAGTGCGAAGATTAGTTGTGTAAGCGTGTTGAAGTGTATGATTTAAATTTTAATTATTTTGTATGAATTCAAAGAGTAAAATTGTTAGTGTACTGTGGTAATCAATTTTTAAAATTACATTAAGATAATATGATTTGCTAAGTAATTCAGTAAAATATTTCTATTACGGGTTATCTGTTATAAATTAAAAATGGCGGAGGCTTTGACTTGTGTCTGTATGCTTCAGGGTGACATTTTGTAAATTGGACGATGTGTTTATTTTTAAATTAAATGTATTTTCACATTTTATTATTTTTCATTACGATATTTTAAAAAAGTAATTAATTTGTGCTTGTTGCTCAGTGTCTAAATCAAATATGGAGTCTCATGCCGGCGCAGTCAAAGAAGTAAAAACATACTCACGAATCTCAAAAACCATTAAAAATTATCATTCTGCACCAAAACTACACATTGCTGAAACCTTATCATCAAAAGATGCGGCGAAGTTTTTTTTGGAGGGAACATTGAGACTACGTGTATGCAGATATTGTTTAAATGTAGCAAGTGATTTGAGCGAACTTGATGAAATTCTTGTATTAGCGGGAAAGTGTGGACTTTATGAAGTTACTATTAAAGATATTATTGCCAGTTTTCATGCTGTCAGGGTAAATTTTTCAATATATAAATAAAAAGTAGTTTTATATATGATATATTTACTTACATGTTTTGTTTCTAAAGATCAAAAAACCCGGATTATTTATACTGTTAGTTAAAATCAAATTTCAACCTTTAGTTATAAATGTAGAATATTTACTATAGTAAACAGTAATCTTTTGTTATCACTACTATGTTGATGTGTGTTAATTTTGTAATATTCTACTTACTTTTCCAAATTTTATTTTGAACTTGAGAATACTCTTAGCTTTATCCAAATCAATTTTGAATTATTACTTTTTTTAAAAGATTCTTTTTCACTTTCAAGTCTTTTGTTTTACATATTGACTACTGATAAATGTATTTTATTTAGTACTTTTCTCAGAATGTTTTTCATTTTTATTTAGAAAATACTTGCTTAGTTATTGAATATGATATTATATGTACTGTCATTATTTTCAAATTAATTTACTAAGATCTGGTTTGTTTATAGTACTAAACATGTTTGCTTTATGTACTTGTATTTGAAATTACAGGTCACATATGATGTCAATATCCCTAACAAGATATGTAAACCCTGTTTAGATAAAGCATTGCAATGTTACCTCTTCACACAGCAATGTGAACAAGCAGAAAGAGCTATCCTCAATTACTTTGAAGACATAAATGAAAAATTTTATAAACTGGATCCATTAGATCCAATAAAAAAACGAGGTAAACCTAAACTAAATCCTAACCACAATGTCCTGCATACAGAATTTAAAAATGTTATAGATTATGCTGAACCAATTATGAATTTGATAAATCTAAATGCTTTACCAATGGAGACTGAGAGCAATGATTTAGAATGCCCTAAGTGCTGGCAAGTGCTTCCAAATCAAACATCCTTAATCAATCATGAAAAATCACATCCTAAGTCCATGTGGTATCATTGCAAGCAATGCGGTAAATCGTTTATCAAGTATAACCAGTTAAAAAAACACAAACGGCAAGCCCATATTGTCCAGGATCTGGAAAATAAAACAGATATGGTGTTTACATGCAAGCATTGTGGTATTATGAATAATAAATTAACAGAGCATTTAATGCATATTGAGAAACACAAATTTCGCCAAATCTTAAATGATTTAATTATGAAACCTCAAGGAAATTGTGCTATATGTTTTAGTAGAGATAGTAATATGATGAATTTAAATGAGACTATGCACTTTCATGGCGGTATTCCAGGATTGGTGGGTGAAAAACACATTTATAATATTGTTTCATCAGTGTTTCCTGAAGTAAGTATAAATTTGAGTATAATGCTAAATTTTTATTATTTATTTCAGTTTTATGGTCCAGTTAGTATTGTAAGCATCTTATTATAGTACTAACTGGATGCTAGTAGAGATTTCAATATTATGTTAGAAGTTGATCTGTGCCACAAAAAGCTATTTGGATAGGTTGTTGTCTGCTGTATCTAATATTCAGAACGTTCAAACTAAAATAAATTAAGGTATCATCTACCATCAAGTGAACATTACGCTTCTCTGTGAATACCTGTCATAGAAAATTCAAATATTGTTTATAATTCGTGATGTTTTTCAATATTTTGTATTTATTAGACTTATATTCTTTTGGGCTTATCAAGATCTTGACATCGATATCATTTTCTAGCAATCATGCAAGTATTGGGAACTATTCACACCAACACTTGCTTCTCTCTTGCATATTAGGAAACGCAAAACTGAAAAACTGGATGTGCCAATAAAAAAGATTAAATATTCATTGGAACATGCTGAATTGCACAACATTAATACTGTAAATGTCAAAAAATATTTATTCTCAAAGCCGGACAAAATAAAGTTTATCTTTACAAAGTTTAAGAGATCTGATCCTGAATATCTCAATGAAATTAAAGAAAATCCTATAAAAGTTACTATTGAAAAAGCTAATGGTTCAGATAACTTTAATGCACAGATGTTAAAGGGAATAGTATGCTTAAAAAAAAACACAATAAAAGATGACCTCAATTCAACTGAAAATCTTAAGAAAGATTTTGTAACAGAAATCATAGATAATAAAGCGGGTGACACTTTTAAGAGTTGTAAAGTTTGTTGGATATTTAAAAAACCTACATGTGCTTCATGCAAGAATTCAATAAATATTCCTTTAGAAAATATAGCAAACAAAATTCATGAAAATAAACAGGAAAGTAATGAAAGATGTGATTATTGTTATGTGTTTTCTAAAGTTAGTGGTTGCGATTTGTGTAAGACTATATATAACATAGTCTAATAACAATATGGTTAAAACTTTGCCTACTCCAACTTGGCTATGTTATATTTTTTTAACAACAAATATAATAAGAGAATTATGTGTTTGTTGTGATGAAAGAAGGATACTAAATAAAGACATAAAAATTGTCCTTAATAATAACAACAAATTCTTACAAAATAACATTGACAATATCACTGATAAAGGTATTGATGTAACACTCAGTTCTGTAACCATTATGAAAAATTATATTGTAAAATATGTAATTTACTGCCCACAAGAATACCTTAGACCTCCTGACATATGGGAACTCAATACAGAAGTTCATTCAGAACATAAAATATTTGCATAGGACATATGGAAGTTGAAATAGAGTCAAATATACCAAATGAAGATATACATGAAGAGATCATGGAAATTTAAGAGGGAAATATGATAAACCTAGAATTAAGGGAATACTTCATAGTGAAACTAAAAGCTTCAAATGAAAGGCTTACTGGGACCTACTTTGGATGTAAAGAACTAAAGGAATAGCCTATTCTCAGTATCAACAATTTGTCTGGGGTGCTTAATGCTCCAAACAATAGGTCCAGATAAACTTTCAATGTTGGAATCAGAGATATATGAAGTTTAAAAAGCCAATACAAACAATATCAGCTTTCTGTAAATAAGATATGATTAAAATATTTACATCTGAGAACACATGAATATATATATTATTTTTTTTATACAGGCATCAAACAGATAGCAATAAAATTTTGTTCCGATTAACTTAGATTACCTACATCAGAATTGGCACTCTTATATCTAGGAATTACTTAATTCCAGCTTTTTATATTTTTTTTTAAACCTTTATTTTTTGTTGCAGATTACCTTACATAATTACCCAGGAAATAAAATTTGTAAACAGTGTGTTAACAAACTAGTAACATCATATATATTCAAATTAAGTATTCAAAATAATAGAAATAGGCTTGATAAATGCATTAGGGTTATGATAGATACCCTCGAAAATGTCGATGACAATAAAAACATATTAATAGAAATTTCACATGATGCAATTCTACCTGCAATTAATGAGAGAGAAAGTTTTGTTAATGATGATCCAAGAGAGGAATTCTTAGAAGACGAGTTCAGGCTATCGGAAACCGAAAGCGATTCTGACAATGAAAGTGATTATAGTTCATTTGAAGATGTTGTCATAGAGAATCCAGCCAAGAATGTCACCAAGACATATGGAAAGAAAGTTTTAGTAAATGGCTATCAACAGTGTGTAAAATCGAAACATTTAGATGAGTTTTTGAAATTTAAAAAGCATAGGAAATATAAAATTTGTAGATACACATGTCCTATGTGTAGCAAACATTTCATATCAGACTACTTTCTTAAAAAGCATATTATACGACATATTACACAACCCACACAGTGCAAAGGTTGTTCTAAAATGTTCAAATCTAGATTCTATTTAACTGAACATTTAAAAACGGGCCACATTTTAAATTCCGAACAGAATAGTTGCAGTGCTTGTGGGCGTTTCTTCAAAACTTCTAAAAACTTAGAAAAACATACAAAAACGCATAACATTAAAGAATGTCAGCTTTGCGACAAGTTTTTCAAATCTCAAAAACATTTTAATACACATTTTCAAAGACACGCTGTCAAATTTAACGTGAATAGATATAACGCGCAAATTTGCAGTTTCTGTGAAAAAGCTTGTTCGAACGAAAATGAACTCTCTTTACATGTGAATAAAGTGCACTTACAAATGAAACCATATAGCTGTGACATGTGTGAAAAACAGTTTTACACAGAGTATAATTTAAATAGTCATAAAAAACTACACAATTTAAAATCCAAAGAGCCATGTTGTTTTTGTCATAAGATTTTAAATAGTAGGAAGACATTAGTTGTTCATTTACGTAAGCATATAAACATTAAACCCCATTATTGTCCGGTTTGTTCAAAATCTTTTTATTCCGAAACTAGTATGAAATGTCATATGAAAATATATCATGGCGGTAGGTATTGTTGTCGGTTGTGTAGGCAAGTAGTGGATAGCAACGGTGATTTAAAAAATCATTTAAAAGTGGCGCACAGTTGTATGTAAGACCAAAGATAGATTTGTAATAAATGTACATCGAATTAAAAAATATATAGAATGATGCAGTCAGTGGTATAATTTCAAGTCTGATAAGCTTAAAGAAAATAGTACGGTAATTTGATTACCAACAATGTGATTGCCTCTTTCTATACTATAGTATAGATTGAGAAAACGTTTCATTGAAATTTTTTAATTGAATATAGATTGCAGTTGTAAAATTATCAGAATCTTTGAAAATTAATCCGTCAATTACTTTATAAGTTGTCACAATTTTACGTTCACTACTGTAACATTCGATTAAGATTTGATAAGATTTATTTCCACAATACTTACCAATAATTTCTATATTTGAATAGCTCGTAGTTAATGTAGTTATAGTTTTGATTTAATCTTATATACATAATATGAAAATAATGTAAAATATTGTGTACATTATTATTTTACATACGAAAATATAAGTGCGTGCAAAGTATAAAAAATGTACCGTAATCCTTTAATATTTTATATAATTACATGTAATTTATAATATCGCTATAATACAATCCGCTCTCATTTCTAATGAATAAGGTGCTTGCATAATGATCTAACAGAGAATTTTATTGTCACCATTATTTCACATCTTAACATTTTTGAGTAGATATGAGTAAAACATTTTTAAATGAAATTTTTCGTCTTCCCGCTCTACTATGGCGTATCTTATTTATCCCTATGTATTTCAAATGAAATCATTTTAATTTACGCGTTTTATAAATTTAGTTTCGTTTGTCGATAATGGACAACATTTAATTAATAATTAATTAGTTACCTAATGTGCTTCTACATAGTTATAATTTTTAGATGTTATTTTATCTTAAAATATTTTTATTTAGAGCTAAGTCGACGGATTAAATAATTTTTTGCAATACAAATTTGTGTTTCTTGTTCCTCTTAGAGTTCTAGACTCAAAGTCTCAAATACATCAAATTTAAAAACTAAACTCGAACGGGTCATGATGGCGCATTTTGGATCTTGCGACATCTTAATGTCGCGGGGCAGTCAAGATTGGATTAATATGGACTTGACTAATACTTAGAGTAAACACATTTCTGTACTTGTGTTGAATATATTATTTTAAAGGGAAGAGCTTAATCTGCTTCCTGGGCCTTTTTTTTTAACTTATGTTGTCGAGATTAGAAGAGCTAGAAAAATGACAACAGTCTTCTTGAAAGTGCCCGCTAATCAATATGATCCCTGTTACTTGTTACACAACATAAAAGAGTATTATATTATTGTTTTAAAAAGGAATGACGTTTGAACATGGTTTTCACTTTGTGACCATATAGTTTCATTTTCTGTTTTAAAACACCTTTAACAACCAACCCTTAGGTATTTTTAGCGTAGAGGAAACATCCTTTTATATGCAGGGTGATGCAATCCGCCGGGATTGTGGGACCCAGTCTAGAGTCGTACAGCTCTTATCTGTTGGGAGGTTCTATTAGAGGGTGCTGGGCTCGGGGAATGAGGCGCAGTTTTTAAAAACACTGACTTCTATCTTAATATATAAAATTCTCGTGTCACAGTTTTCGTTGCCATACTCCTCCGAAACGGCTCGCCCGATTTTGATGA
>JAOSYY010000004.1:3753352-3794027 GCA_025727935.1 Hebomoia glaucippe
ACAACCCCCAATTTTCACCCCTCTACAGTCAACCCCTATTTTTATGTTGCAAAACGACGTTTGCGGGGTCAGCTAGTTATAATATATATTTTAAACACACTATCACATTTTACAACTTTATATAAATATATATACCGATGATGTTATACGGTTGATGTTTAGAAGAGAAGTGTCTTTTTTATAAAAAGATAATCATTCGTTATTTTAAATTTAAATACACATTCCGATATTCTTAAATATTTCATATGTTACAAGTGTTGCCTGCCATTACTTAGGTATGTTGAACCTCTAACATTATCCATCAACACCTCCTACTGCCCCATAAAGCAACTAAATTATATCTTTCCATTCTATAAATATTTATAATCGTACTTAGATGGTTTCTTATTTACTTTCATAAAAAAAACAATTTCTAAAGAGTTTCCTACACGCATATGGTAAAACACTAAAAAATTTTGCTTTTAGCAATACTCATTCAAACTGTCAAAATGACATGTTTGTTTTCGAATTTGGGAATAGAAAATTCGAAAACATAAATACTTAATATTTACGTTATTAAATTATAGATACAGAAAACTACATTCTTAAATCTAATTGAAACTTATGAATATTAATAATGACTGAATTAGAAAATATTATAAATTTATTGATAGACTCAAAGATTATAAAATCTACATGCTTTATGTGCTTCAAACAAGACAATATTAGGAATATGTTAAATATTTATGAAAATAATGTACACATTGAAGGATTAAAAGTTGAGACATTCTCTTTGGCAACCTTAATGAAAAAAGTATTTCCTTTAGAAGTAAGTATTTCAAACTTACAGCCCGATAACGTGAAATTACCTTTGTGGTCTGCGCATTAGCTTTCTTCTAGCTTAAAGTAGACAAAATGACTGAAAAATATCGTTATGAGCCTAGGTTTTATATATTAATATTTATGTCGGTGTTAGTGTTTCTGGATTGTAGAACTGCTGATTGTATGTGTAACTCAAATTGAATCCAAGTGTATAATAAAATTAATTAGTATATTATATTATGAAGTAATAGTTCAGTAAATTTTTTTGATAGACATTGTTTTACGTTTTTTTCTGTATGTATGATTCTTAATTTGAGCTTCTGATTAAGAGTGTTTTTGAAAATTACTTTAGTTTTGAATTTCATGATATATTATTTTTTCAGGATATTGTTTTTTCACAAGCATGTCAGAGTTGTACTGATATGCTTCTTAACACCTATACATATTTAAATAGGAAAAAATATATTGAACAGTCTATTTCGCTCCTTATCAAGAACATAAGTAAACAATTATTTGCCAGTTCAGCTCTACAAGGAAATTTATATATAGAGGCTGAATTACCGAAAAAGGATATTCAAAATACTGCACCAAATTTTTTTAAAGATATTCAAAATAGCAATAATTTATTTAATGAAGAAATAAGTTCTAATTGCACCAAAATACTAAAACATAAAGATATAAAGCATAGTTTTAAATCTTTTAAAGAGAGAAAAAGTTGGAAATCATATTCTTGTGATAATTGTCAATATATAACTAAATCCAAGAGTACATTAGAAGGCCATATAAATAAAAAGCACTTGAATCGGAGACCATATGTTTGTTCTTGTTCCAAACAATTTTATAGAAAAAATGCATTAGTGGAACACATCAAAACACATACTCATAATAAGGACTGTATTTGTGAAATCTGTGGTGATACATTTTATTACAAAAAGAGTTTGTATAATCATTTAAAGTTACATACTAATGAAAAAATGTTTGAATGTTTAGTTTGCAATCAGAGATTTGTGAATAGAAGTCGAGTGAACTACCACATGAAAAGGAAACATGGAGAAAAGCGCGAAATATGTTTAATTTGTGGTAAAAAGTTTGTGTTGAAAAAAGAAATAAAAAGACACATGAAGTTAGTTCATAAGGATAGTATATTAGATAATTTGTTTGATTTTCAAGGAATGTTTGAACCACCCATTTGAAATAAAAAAATATTTTTTTTTTTCTCATTTGAAGAGGATACTTAAATTGTATTGTATAGTCATTTGAACTTCATATTTAAACAACATTTACTTTTGTTATGACATTTAAAATAGGTTAAATTAGTATATAGTTCAATTAGCATTCATCAAATAAAAAATACAAAATTGTTTTGTAAAAATATATTTATTTAAACTATACAAAAATAATTGTATATAACTTAATTTATGATAACTTATACAAGGCAGTGTCATTGAGTATTTTAAATTTTAATTATAATATAATATTACCTTAAAACCTTTCAATTTAAGTACTATCATTTTATAAATGTTTAAGCTCACCATAATATATTATGATGTGGCATAATAAAGACTTTCATAAAACTTTAATTTAACAATGGCCCTTCTAAACAGAGTTTAAAAATGTATATATATATATGTGAATCATAAATTCTTAAATTTATTTGGTTGGCCCAGCTGTTCGAGCAAAAATGTATTTTTCGTTCCTATAACTAGTTAGGTAACCTAAATTACTTATAATATTTATTATAAACCGTTCATTTAACCATTCGTACATGTAACCTTTTTAAATGTTATATTTATTTGTTTGTATTTGAATAATAAATTTTCAAATTTGCTGTCTTATGCATCACAGACGTCATTTCCTATGATCATGGAAATTTGTATATTTAGCTGTAAATCATGAAAATATATTCTAATACTAGTTACAGTTCATTTTATATGAAATTATGAAGAAAAACTTGATAAAAAGTTACAAGTGAGACTAAGAAAAAATTTTATGTTCAGAAATTAAATTAAATTATTGTCTCATTCCTAATACAGTCTCTTTTTTTAAAGTTTAATTTTTTCTTTATTTGTATTTGCTCTATATAAATTCAGTAAATTTTTACATATTTCTAAATTTCTGATCTACTACAGAAAAATGTAATAAAAATAAGATTATTTATTAAAAAAAATCGTATTACTCTTACGTAGACTTTGAAGTCATTTATTATTTACGAGGAATAAATTGTCGTCTAACATATGTCTGGAATATTAAAACCATTTTAATTTTCTCTTTTCATTACATCAGCCTTAGAATTGAAGCTAATAAATAATTGTTATCACTGTCTTTTGGGAATTTTAAAATCCGTCTGTATTTTAATGATATTGGTAACTTTTTAATACTGGTAACCTCCACCTTGATTTGCTGGTGCGTACGCTTGACCTCCGGTCCTAATACCGTTGGGTTGATCGGGGTAACTCGCTTCACCTTCATATGATACCTGAAATTAGCGCGAGATGGCATTTATTTCCAAATGAAAACCTGTTAAAACTTCTTATGGCCTTTCACCCTTCTCGTAAATCTGACAAAGCATTAAAGAATGACATAAATACTGAAAACTAAACAGTAAGTTTTTTCTTAAAGCTAAAAATATTTTTAACTTTTCATTTATGATAATAAAGAATTTGTATACGCAGTTTGCTACTCGCCTCTTAATTTTACTTTCCGCAAGAATCAAGTATGAAGTATTGGAAAACTAAAACACTAAAGAATCCGTTGTTTTAATATTAAGGCGTGCCGTAACGCTAATATATACATCATATCCGGGTTGTGTATAGTATAAGTGGAAATATCATACCTCAGCATTAAATCCGTTCTTCCAATCAGCGGTATACTTAACAATTTGCGTGCGGCCGTCTGGCAACGCGACTCTGTACTGGCCACGAGTGACGTCACCGTCAGAGATTGCATTATGGCTGTAGTCGTTACCGTCTTCATTTACGGCGTAAGCGAAGTCGAACGGCATGCCGGGCTCATGATGGTGATGATGTTCGTGGTGATCGTGCTGTAATGTGAATGGTTTTTACAACAAACTTCTAAAAGCTCACTGTATAAGTACCTCTACACTTATAAACATAATTGAAGACTTGTAACATCTAATTAATACTTTTCCTCAATGGACATGAACGTATATTTTATTTATATTAAATTTAAAGTGTACTTATCAATTTATTCATTTATTACACATGCGATACAAAGTTCATTTTATTTTTTAAAACGATGCACATAAAACATAATGTTATATTGAACTTATATTTATTAAATTTTAAAGTTGTGCAATACACAATATACAATTTTATGTTGCATAAAAACTTCATTTTTATGTGTTAAGATGTTTATAATATTTTAAAAATGTTTTTAGCGCGGAATATATTTTGTTGGTCTGTAAGTAGTTTTTTGAGACATCTATTGTCAAAGTAACGTGTAATCCTTTTACAAGTCGCGCTAAGTTATCAGTTATGTAAAGATCAGATATGTTCTTTAAATTTCGTTTGAGGATCTAACATGTTTGTATTATACTTTCTATAAACAAGTTATACGTTCGTTTGGTCATTTTGAGAGTATGGAATTCAAGGTCTCCTTAATATCTTTATAAAATCAGTTGCCATAAACATTTTGAACATTCATAAAGTATCTTGGATGTGCGAGCATGAAGTGCTAGATCTCCATCTAATCTAAATGTTTGTGACATTTTGTTTTTGTTAAAAATGTTACATATTATTTTGAATATTAAAAAATATTTATTTACGAGTATATTAAATATATTTTATAATTAATATTTAATATGAGTAGTTTTTGTTTTCAGGTTCTAAATGTAGTATTACCAGGAATACTAACAAATAATGACATAGGTATTTATATTTAAAACATAAATGAAATGCTAAGATGTTCAAAATAAATACATGTTTTCGTTTACAGGTTCTTATTATGGTAATTTTTAAGATACTTGTTACTTAATAGTACAGTTTCAGTTATTATTTACAGAGTTTTAGAAAAAGTAATGGGCAATATTATTTTCAGATAGGAAAGTAAAATTGATGAATATGGGTAAATGTTACTTCCTTTTGTAAATATAATTATATATGCCAAAATATAATTCTTATTTATTTTTTATTTATAGAATATGGCGAAATATTATCAAGTAAGGTTCATATATCATTTTAAATAAATAGGGATATTTGATATATACCCATCGATACGTTCGTTTAATAACCTACTAACGGAAACAATAATCCCAATGCGATATTTCATGAACTAATCCAACCTATAAAAATAATTTCAGGTTTTGAAAATGGTGAGTGGAATTATACAGAGTTGAGGAAAATTTGTACGTTTACAAATATACAACCTAACTTTTTACAAGAAATTCTGACTGAAACATTTATTGTCCAAAATAGAAAATTCGAGGTTACATAAAAAAAACCGATGTTTTAATTTATAAGCTGTTAAAAGACAACTTCAGATTTAGTCTTTTAGAAGGTACTTTACTAGTAAAAGCGTGAAAGTCTTGAAGCATGGTCTAATAAATAAGTAATGTTGATTAAACTGCATACGAACCATTAAGTCAATACTACCAAATATTAAGACTTATTTCTGAGCTGCACACAATTTACGTAGGATAAGAATTGTTAATTTTCGTTACTTGCTACGTGTTCATTTCAGTTCGTGCAAACAAAATGAAGATGACGCATCGATTATCAGCTCGCAAAAACACTACATCTACACCGTCTCTGATTAGTACTAAATGTACAACTGATCGACCGATTAAACGTATGTAATACTTATTTACGTGATAGCGATATTCATTCAATGTTTTTAGGAATGAACGTACGACTAACCTGATGAAAAGTGGTCACCGTAACCCAGTCTTTGTGACAGAACTAAAACGATACTTACTATGTGGAGTCGGCGTCTTTTTAACTATACATTAATATTATTATTGTATTTTTTAATTAACTTTATTTTGTTTGTAAAGTGAGATAGTTCTTAACCTACATTTTTAATTTAGATGACATAATAAACTTGGAATTTAATGAAAAAATATTCATGAGTCTTTTCGTTTACAGTGGATACAAACTATTTACCGAGTAAGACTTAGAACAAATATTTTTCATATAGCTTATATAATTTTATACCGAAAATAAAGGTTTAACTCTTGAAATGATATTTTTTCCTATAACGATTTTTCTAGCAAAAATTTTCAAAGAAGCAGTGTTGTGTTGTGATTTAGTCCTATTTAAAGTTTGTTGAACAGCGAAAGTATCTTAAGAATTGCATCGGTAATTTCATCGATTATTCCTTACGTAAAACCTTTATATACATATAAATTATATTTTATTAGCTTCTTAATCTACCGCTTATCGTTAGTACATCATCATCACGTGAACCTCAATTAAAATACTAACACAAGATAATATAAAACTTTGATCAAATTAAAAAGGTTTTAGCGAGCCAATCTTAAAATAGGGAAATATGTTAGCATGGATTTTTTTAAGAACTTTTTAAATTATGAACTTATTTCAGGTACGAATGAAGGTTTGTATGTCTTGATACTTTGTTAAGAAACAATGCTTGAATAAAATGTGAACTAATATTTATTTGTCAAAGCAATTTAACTGAGTATAATTTTCAGAACATTCAGGTGATGTTCACGAAAAGAAAAGTTCAGAACATCCAGTTGACGTTCACGAACAGAACAGTTCAGAGAATCCAGTTGACGTACACGAAAAGAAGAATTCAGAAGAATTAGTTGACGTTGACAATAAGGAAAGTGCAGAAAGTACTAAAAATATTGACTTTGGTAAGTCTATTACATTAACTTTTTATTACTAATTGACTTCTAGGCAAAGAATATAGATCTTTTTTTTGAGAGCAAATTTGATAGCTGTCAAAGTTTATTAATAATAAGAAACGGAAATAAGCAATTACATATCAACACACAAAAATTGATGAACTCACTTTCTTTTACCGTTATAGTAAAATTGATTACGATTTATAGAACGTTAGCATAAAAAATGCTTAGTTTTTTGTATTAAACAGCTCATCGAATCACCTAAAATATTATTGAAATGTTTTTAGCTCCTAATAACAATGTGTAAAAAGAGTCAGGTCATCAAAATTTGTGGGATGATATGTTATTGCTTAATTGTATTCAGATATTTTACGATCGTAAGGTAAAATTTATTATTGATCAATAATACTTTACAGAACACTCTGCAGAGGTTAACGAAAATAGGAGTTTAGAGAAAGACGATATAGCTGCTCGTAAGTATATTATTTTAACACGATCTTTTATCTTCCCTTGGCAAATGAAATGTTTAAAGTTAATTTGAATCTATTTTTGATTGTGCTAAGCTTTGTATATTTTGAAGACGGTACAATAATTTTTAAGCATATTTGATTATATATATATAAATTACGTGTCACGTTGTTTGTCCGGGATGAACTCCGAAACTATTGAACCGATTTTAACGTTTTTTTTTTTCTTTAAAATGTGTGCTACGCTCCATCTTAAAAGATAGGATTTATTTATAAATTTATAGTCGCAATATTATTTTATTTTGAATTATTATTTGTCTATTATTTGAGAGTCTAAAATATATTTTAGCTTCAAACGATTCTAACAGATGGAAATATATGTTGACTGAATTGAAAGTATTCAATAGAGTTCGCCATGTTTTTTTACAAATGGTAACTATGTAAAAAAGCATGGTGGTCCCCACGACTGATGTTCTTCTACCTTTCCCCTTGAATAGCTTATTACAATGTAATACTCGTATAACAAAAATCTTAACCTCAGCAACGCGTGACCGGGTGCTAATATTTCTATTATTAAAAATAAATATCATTTCCAAAAGATGCCCAATTTATTCCTTATTACATCAGTTACATGCTAGTGAGAATGCCCCCAAAATCGGTCCATTCGTTTCAAATGTTAGCCGGAACAAAAAAGCTTAAAATTGTAAAGAATATTATTTTGGTGTATACATCCCCATGCATTTAGTTAAAAGCGTTTATTTTAATATTACAAAGCTACCTAACTGCAACATTTGCGCAAAATTATGATAATGAAAATCTTAATATTTCAGATGAACCTGAAGAGAATACTATTGAAGAACATACAGAGGCAAAAATGGGATACTGTGAGTAGATTTTTACTACTCATCTATATTATATGTATAGTGTTAATAACTTTTAAATAATAAGGATATTTTTATTAAGTAACTCCACTTAATGTGACTCTATTCTGTCATAGAATAAATTGAGAATTTGTCACATTCAATCATTTATAGTAATCGGCAATTTGTGCATTTAATTTAAACTTGTTAAAAATTATACACCAAGTATAAGCCATTTTCAGATAAAGTGGTAAAGGAGAATAAATATCTTCCACCGAAGCCAAGAAAAGCACCGGACCATTACATAGATGATACATAAAGTATGAAAAAATAAAATATGTTTTAAAAATATATACCTTTCTTATATAAATAGTTATATTATTGGTCCATAAAGTCAAGTACCCAATTTTTGAAGAAAATTAGGACATCGAAAATTAAATAACATTTAATTCATAACTTATGATAATCAATCACGTTCTATTCTTTTAAAAAAATACAGATGGCGCTTCACTACATTTACACATCATAATATATATTTTAGATCTGTTATATTGGATGAATATAAGAAAAATAACGTAGAAATATTGCATTTACCTAAATATATGATTGTAAACCATAGTACTAGGGCTGTTAAATACTTTTATTATCCTTTATCGGAATCCCTAAAGGACTCCTATAATAGTTGAATCGATAAAAAAAAATATATCTACATTCATTTATACTACACGCCAGTGTCCTACGCATGCGCGTAACAAACGCACGCTACACGCCATATAAATTCACCATTTCATTATTCTCAATGAATCTGCCAAACGAGAATTTATTTCGCGAATTAAAGGACGTCATTGAAAAAGGCTATGTCGAATGGAAAACTCTAGAAGATCATTTCGAAGAGACGCGATACGAAATGGAGCAATACTTAACAAATGAAAGAAATGTAGTTATATCGAAAGTAACGGTGCGCGATGAACAAACCGATTTGGCGGAACAATCGAGATCGAAACGCGAATATTCATGCGAATTTACAAACTGTGATAAGGTCTATACGAAAAGTTCGCATTTAAAGTCACATATGCGAACTCATACCGGTGAAAAGCCGTTTCCTTGTGACTGGGAAGGTTGTGAGTGGAAATTTTCACGTTCCGATGAATTGACGAGACATTATCGGAAACACACTGGCTCTAAACCGTATCGGTGTGAAATCTGCGAACGATGTTTTTCGAGATCCGATCATTTACAACTCCATTTGAAGAAGCATGCTGTTTAAGTAGAATAATGACTGTTCTTAGGAAAATTTTGTCAAAAATTAAAATAATTGTTTTCTAAAAATAATTGAACAGAATTGTTGGGATTTGTAAAGATTGTATTTCAATTGGATCTTAGGAATGGTTTAACGGTATTTGGTAATAGATTAACGGTATTTCGATATTATTGTTTAATCACAGACACCGTTGGTTAAAAAATGATGACTGGACCTACACTTTTTATAATTCAAGTTGAAAAATTCTTTGTCTGAAACCGGAACCGATTTATTATGGTCTTTCAAAAATTACTCACGACTGAAGACCAAGAGTTAATTTTGAGAGGACTATAGTCGCCATCTCACTAATTAGATTAGGATATGATAAGGACGTCAAGTATTAATGTATTTAGATTTCTAAATGTAATGTTCGAGCGTGTTTAATTCTGTATTTACCTCATTTTAAGTACTGATTCAAATTGTAACATCCAATAATTTCTTCTATTTTCGCAATACCTTTAACATATTATTTTATTTGTTGATGTTTATATTTCTAAATTACTTCAAATTTCCGTAATTGTAAAATCCTAGTTAATGATCTAAAATTTTCTTATTCTTGATAAATAATTCTATCAATTGTTAATTTATTTTAAATTTTATAATAGAGATTTATTTATATGATTATAAATGATGAATTATTGCTGTTTTTTATTATATCTTCTTTACGCTATCATATTGGTTAGGTTCATGCATAATTTATTTAATATTTACTATCTAAAAAATGATTATATTTCTAAAGATGTTAAATTTCTACTCGTAAGAAAATCGTTATGATTTTTATCTTTAATAGTAAGAAAGTATTCTTTTGCAATCGACCGAGCGAGCGAAGCGTCTACGTTTCAAAACTGGCCAGATTTGCTTTTGTCCGTTGGTTATGTATCTATGTTTGTTTAATCTTATGTTTCGCGTTTCAAAGGTAAGTTGTTGACGATTTTTATTTTTTTTTGTCAAAACCAATATTTAGTTAATATTAAACCAGTCTTAGCCTTGCTTCTGGACGGATTGATTCCGCAGAAGTTGTGAAGAAAATACAACAGCAGAGTTGGGTGGGCAATCCTTTCCCCCCTTTGAACTTATTTGATTTCAGCTCTATAACATGAATGAATGAATGAACAGCTCGACAAAAACTTTCAAAAAAGCTAGGAAGAACGAGCTTCATCAAGTTTCATCGAACATTGAGAGCTACGAGGTTTGCTGTTCTTACATAAGAAGAAGTTTACTGTAATCTATACTTACGTCATGAGGGCCTGGAGTAGGTCCAGGCGTTGGTCCAGGAGGTATGTAAGTGGGTCGCTGTGGTGGTGGCGTGGGTCGCTGTGGTGGTGGGGTCGGCCGGAATGGTGGAGGTGTGGGCTGAGAAAGAAAGGAATTAAATGAACGATTCCTTCACCTCACTTTTCTATTGAATTCATTTCAACTATATTCAATTTACATCTTAAAAATACAGATGTTTTCGCAAAATCTTATCTGATAACGTTACGATATTTACCGTTATTTATTCTTTGGCAATCCGCGTTGTATAGTTTGTGATAATGTATTCATGCTCATTAATACTTAATTATTCACTGCCTCCCATTAAAATAATTAATCATCACAGAGTATAATTACTTTATTAAGTGACTGAATAGACTATTCTAAACTTTAATCAATCAAAATTTTGACGTTACTGAATACAAATAAACGTTACCATAATGCTTCAAAGCTGCAACCAATAGAATGATTTTTTATTGGTGGAATAGACAATGCAATACAACTGACATTTCAATGGATGTAGCGACAAGGTTGATGCATTGTTTCATTGACAATACTGATATTATTTAGAAGTGTTTTACTGATAGCTGTGTTTTGACCTCACGTGCAATGATGCGTACTATACCTGTTACATCTAGTGTAATACTAATATTAAAAGATATTACTAATAATTTTACTTATAATTACCTTTACATGATATAAATACATACCCTAGTGATGACAGGAGTGGTAAAGGGTATCTCCGGTCGCGGATAATTATAACCCTTCGTGGGAGGGAGATATTCGTTTCCGGCGGAAGTGACTACAGAGAGTAGAGTCGATGCGATTATGCAGGAAAGCAACATCTGAAACACAAGAGAAAAACTTTAGTTTTTGAGTACATGAATTTCCTTATCTCTCATTGATTCACGGAACAGACATGTGGGCTTGTTTCACTAATATTTGTGTTACAGGTAATAAAATAGTTTATACACTGCCAAAGGTTTTAAGTTATTTGCCTAGGATTCAATCGTATTCCTTTTGGTTTTAATGTTTTTTTTTTTCGTTTTTATAGCAGATGATAGATTAATATAAAATCTATTTAACGCCAGGACTTCTCTCAACTTTCAAATTGTCGTTTATATTTTTAATTATAATATTCGATTAAATAAAAAGTGCGTCATATTATTTATTAATATTTTAAAATTACAAGAAATGGTAGTGTTATACTTATTATAGTGGCTGTATATAAATGTACTTTAAATTGTTATAAACTTTGTCAATGATTTAGGATATCCGTTTACCATCCTTGGTGAAGCATCGACGAGTGTAGTTGTTCCTAGCTAACTGCATACCATAGCTAATACAACGCATTGATGTGAATGGCGCGTCCTTGCACTATCGATCTCTTTGCATTGTTTCATCGTCTGCATTCCACGTCAGATGGTCAGTAATAACAGTACAGATATTTTTTTGTTTAATAATTTTTCCAAGTATCATTGAAATGTTAGTTATATTTGAAATAATTGAATTTTGGCATAGAATAAGAATTTATAAAATTGTTTAGTAATTGCAATTCTGTCCTTATATAGAGGGAAAGTTAGAAATGTGCTTAGATAAAATAAATGAAGAATGAATATCGTTGCCCAATATTTTTTCAGAAATCTGAATAAGTGTTTGTTTAAGTAAAGGTTCCATAATACTACTTTTATAATATTGAATCCAAAAGTGAGCATGCTTGTTTCGGTTGTCTGCATGAATTGTCGTACCGATTTTATTGAAAGTTGGTTCAAGCATGCATGTCACTCGGAAGACAGATGTTTATTCTGATTCTTTTTAAGAAACAGAATGAAACAAAAAATTTAATTTGAATCAAAAATTGATTGCATTTGTCTCAAAATTATTTATATTGAATTTTTATACTGTAATGGAATGACAAACATTATCGTTAATTATATTGGAAATAATCAACGTTGTTATTTTAAAAGCTAACACTAAGCATTGTATGTAGATATGTGCATTCGACCGACAACGAATCAATGAATACTTTTGTTTTTTATTTTGAGAATAACACTTATTGAGAATATTTTTCCAAAGTTTAACTGGCAACACATGCGATTAATACGAATGCTATATATTATTTCCCCGATATTATGTAATGTAAATTTGTTTTTGTCCGGCATCAGTATATATATTATATTAGATTTTTTTTACGTTTCTGTTTCAATGTGCGAGTATAGTGATGTTAATTACGTACTATACAGATTTATTTGTATACATAAAACTGTGGCCGTGCACCTGGCACCGAAATTTGGTCATGTGTCACGCTCTTATGTCGGTACTAGAATTCACTTACATAATAAATTAATTTGCCTGTGGATTACAAGGAAATGAAATTATATAAATGTAGTCTTTAGCAATGCCCCGCGATTTCTCTCATATCACATTATTTATATGATTTATGGCCTATGTGTTATTCTGATGTGTGTCCTACACTTATATACAGTTCCGTAGAAACAAAGGGACACAGACAAAATTTTAATAAATTTTATTTTATTTTTATAGTAGACTCGTATACGTTACGTGCATTGAGATACTGTTATTTCTATATTACATACACTGCAATTTTCATTATATAAAGAGATTACTTGTTTTTTTGGAATCCAATTAATTTTTCTTTAACGTACAACTAATAATATAATTCAGAACTTTATAAAATTCGAAATAATTTCGTAAACATCACTAATTAATTACTATATTATATAATAAATTAAGCAAATATTATAAAGTTTAAAACAATAATCGTAAAACTTAACCGATTACAGAAATATTATTACTTTGAAACAGCAGTTCTCAAACCATATCATCTTGACAAAAACATATTTGAATTTTTTTCTTACCATGTAAAAGACAGATTGGTATATAATATTTATTACTTTTGCTTTCGTTTAAACAAAAGTGAAGTCTATATTGATATAAGTTTTATTATTTTATAAGTGCACTGAGTTCATCACGGATATACATATATTCATACGCATATACATATATTCTATCGTGTACGTAGATAAAATAAATAAACGAATTTTATGCAAGAATGACAAAAAATTTTGAGAATTTATACGCACTGATCAAGTTTGAGAACCTTATGCTTAGTAGCAAATATGAAATGTAATTTGTTAAATCGTTTCTAAATGTTAAATGAATTTTAATATAGGGAATTGAGGATTTTCATGATTATATACGACGAATGAGTGATTGGGTCGTAATTTACTTATAAAACACATAAAGATAGTTATAACAAGCAATAAAAATATAAATTAGAAACTAGTAGTTGGCTAGCTACTCAAAATTAATTAGTCTGATTTTTTTGGTATTATTCGTCTAAAAATAGTAGCTTCCAGGACTTCTTGTTTGTGTATGAATGTACGTGTATGTTCTAAGATATCCAATGTTTGTTTCACGCACCTTTATATATTTTTGGCCAGGTAGATTTAAAAAAATATATATACATTAAAGTTATGTAGGCTTTTCTGTCTTGAATTATGTATTGTACAGGTTCAACATATAGAAACATAAACAACAATTCCCACACTATATGAACCGAACCTAACATTTTAGGATGAACACCTTCAAAACTCGTGCAACACTATTTTACGGTCTAATTCCCACTCAAGAGATTACTATTATAATCTTCAATGAATAAGATTCTCACGTTTAGCCTGACGAAATACCAGTATGTACTAATTTATAATTTAGGAATGGTAATATATGCTGAAATTATATATCGATTAAAGACAATGGGTAGTTAACATCATAACTAGCTCTAAAAAAATGAAAATAGCAAAAAAATGCAATTGGTATACATTAATCTTATAATGTATACAAATTTAATAAATTTAATTTTCTGCACTTTTTCGTATAAAATGTACAATACCAAGGCTTACTCTTGACATCTATTTAAAAAGAAATTGTATTTTAATACATTTTGTAGAAATTAAGAAGAGCGTTTGGATTTTTTTTATTTTCTTATTAATATATAATCGTCCTTTGTACTTAATGAAGACTGTCTTAAGTGAGAATTTTTATAACAATAACGATACTTGTTAAAAAAACAAACGCATGAAAAAAAATGTCCTGCACTTTACAGTAAATTATTTTTCTGTATTTTTCACTATAAAGTCGCTGTTAAAATATTATGTCTCATCTTAGATCTGTCATATCGCAATTGTTAATAATTTTGTCGCAAAAATCTCCATCACGTTTAAATTTAATTTTAATAGTTTTTACTAAATATTCGTGCGCAGACACTCCCCAAAATTGTTTGGTGCTGGCAACATCGTGACCAAGTTGCCAGCTAAATGACATTTTACTAAATGAAAGTAGATCCTAGGTGAATGTGGAATTATAGACAATCCTTTTAGATAATATTAATAAAAATTGCATTTATGAGATTGTGTGATCTTCATAGACTACATTATGGAAAATAATTGGATTAATAGAAGAAAATTATCTTAACAAAAAGTCGATTTTAAACGTAGTTACTGTCATAGAGACATTGGTTTTACGTATTTATACAAAGCGTTTAAGACTGTACATTTGATTCACCGAAATAACAAAGTTCAATTCACTCTCGAAATGTGTTCGAAATCTAATTACAATTTTAAAATCTTTGACATTCTAATTACAGTGTGTAGCAATTATTTTCATTTTATAATACTTGATTTTTTTATTTGTTGTAACATTTATTCCCACTGAAAGCTTTTAGGAATTTATATTCTCTATAATTTATTTAGACACTAAATTATTGGCATATATTTTTAAACGGCATTTAGAATTAATATCTATAAACCTTGCATCATTTTACAAATGTCTTTTTATATAAATTGTGTTCTACGTAACTACACTTGCCAAATATTTAATAATACAATATATCTAAAGTAGCAGCATCATCAGTTTATTTATTTATTTAGATTAGAGCAAATTTTTAAATTTCGCATTTCACTTATTTATGGTTTCTTGATAAAAATCTGACAGAATTATATAACCTCTTTTAAAAGTTAAAAGTATAACCTATATTTTTCTTTTTGCGCCTAATTGTTTTTGACAGTTCAGAATGGCACGGTTTGCACGATAGCCTTTGATAACCTATAATTAAATAGCTATTACTTTTGATGTAACCCAACATTCACACGTTAATCTATTTAGAAATCAGTGCGTTGTGACCTTTTAATATTTTTAAGTGATATAATAAACTTGTGGGAATTTACACGGCCATTAATTTATATTGTCGGAATTGCCTGGCTATATTTACATTGATAAAATATTCAAGCAATTTATAAAGCGTCTGTGCATTCTTGTTAACATAAGTTAGGTGCTTGTAGAAGCCATGGAGTTTATAATTCTTACTTTGATAATTATTATCTTAAAAATAATTTAATTACGTATTTGAAATGAAGGTTGCCTGAAAAGAACTGGTGAGAGGTTAAATGTCATCCTTGAATACAACATTAAAAAATAATTTTAATTAAATTTATATTTATGTGTTCACTTGTTGTTTATAAATTATCTTTCTTGTTATGAATGCTAATGACTATTTTTATTGTTTCCTTATTTGGGCATTCCTTGCACCCTTGCTTAAAAGTAACCGTTCGTACAAATAATATGGACGATAAATCCTCCGGAAATCCAACTTTCAGTAGTTGGATTTTCCTCTTTAAGTCTCGGTCAGAAGGAGTATATTTGCTAGACGAATGGGCCAGTCGAAACATTTCGATCGCCCTAACCTAGACATTTAAATGCAAGTACTGACTAGGGCACTAGGCTATGTTTATAAATGACTTATAGTATAATAATTATTGGTGCAAAAAGGCAAGATTGTGTTAGGTCAAGGAATGACTTTGAACCCTACACTTAGATTTATCTAATGAATTTATGATGCATTATGTAACAATACGTGTTTCACTTCGTATGTAGATACGATGTTTATAATAGACTAAGGTGTTATACAAATCACATCAATACTTCGATCACTATTCCAATAAAACATCTTTTCGAGTTTACAAATTATTAAGTTGTATTAGATTAACCGAACGATTTATATAATACCAATACATATTAGTAAAACAGTATAAATAAGTTGATAAAATCCCGACAGCTCTTAGTGGCGCTTAGAGAGGACATATGTCTGTGTTATTAATTATTTTAACAGACAAGACGTGCCGAATGTCCTTGCCCTGTTCAACTAAAACATTTACTTTTCTTTCCCATTTACGGTTTTTCCATTACGTACATTTGTGTTCGAGTTCCGTCCGATCAGGTACAAGTTAATAAAAGCGTGTTAATAAATTCATTTGAATCACAGCTAGTCGTTTTATAAGATCCCGAATATCTAACAATTTATTCCACGCGCCATTGAATAAATCTACCAACAGCCAAATCAAAGAACTATTACTTCCAAGCTTTACAATTACCTATAAACAGACTTTAATGTTTGAATTAACTTTGACACAATGATTGTACCCTAAGGCTGAGGTAATGCTGCTATTATGGGCAATTTAAGTTAAAATGTCTATAAACATAGCATTATCGTGTTAAAGGGTTATCGAAGTCCAAAACTCAATGTAACAAATCCATTCAAACTACTCTTAAGACATTTTGCATCTTTTGTTCAAATAGCATTTGATCGTAGATATCTCAGTGATTCCGTTGTTAATTATTTTTTCAGACATGCAATTCTGTACTATTTTAGTTTAGAGCATTCGGAAATTCATAGACTAACATCGAAACGAACGTATCTGCGCTTCATTTCTATCTATGAACAGTGGTTTAACTCCGAACGGAATTGAAACGCTAGTGCCATCACATCTTAATACTCAAACATTAATAGACTTACGAATAAAAATTTTATAGAAATTTCGGGGAACCACAAACGATTAAATAATTGAATAAATATTAAAAATGTTCTCTTGCTTATATATTTTTTGTTATAAATAATATAGCAATGTCTGTCGGAAAGAGACCTAGATGGCTTACATACACCTTTCAAAACTTTCACTTGCAATCAAAACCATAACATACTTTTATGAAATAACCCTAAGTATTTATTTTACGATGTGATAAGGGTTTCACAGATTGTGTTATAAGCAATAAATTATATAGTTATGCCCCATAAGAATGGTTACGTGAGTTTTAAAACAATAAAGTAGCAAATAAATTGGTGCAAATTGCCATAAAATAAATTATGTACTTTAATTACTCTTTTTTCCTTTTGCTGTAAGTAATGTGTTCATTTTTGGAGTTCAATTTACAAGCGTGGAGCGTTTTGTTAAGTATAGCGATTATAAAATGAGCAATATGAAGTCGTGATTTAAAATTATAAAGTATAAATGTAACAAAAGCTTCTAAGTTCATTCTTGAGAATATTTGAAATTCAATAATTTAAATTTCCGAATACTTGAAATAAGGACATATTAATTCGATTGCTCGACTAATGTCGAAAATCGAGATTTTATCAAAATCCATCTAATAACTTTTGCGTGAAAAAGTAAAAAACCGACATCCATAGTTTATTACAAACCTTCGAGTTTATGACATTAGTAAATTATACGCAGCTGAGATATATTCATTTCGTAAGCCCTATCTATACTCATCTTTTAACACTTATTGAACGTATTACCGTTATCCACTGATGAAATAATTGTAATGTTTAATTATATATTCCATTAATCATCAATAAAAAAGATAAATAACGTTGTTTGTTAGTGTATGGATTTCAAAAAGTTCGTAGAAACAGTGAAATGACTCCTAAAAACCTTATATTTTTAATTGTACCACACTACATCCTTGTCGTAAAATAGTAGCGCTGATCAGGTATTTTGAATTTAATATTCGCTTCATCCTTTCACTGATATCCCTTCACATTGCATTGCAAGATGTGCGCCTGTGCTGGCGCCGTGCCACAGTTTAAGAGATGATGAGTAATCAGTTAAGAAGATGCAAGACAGCTTTCGCTATTTGTATGGTTATGTAAATTAAATACTTTACTTTATAAGTTATGTTTATAAGTATATTTTTAGAAATTCGCTCCTAATTAAAATATGGACGTTAGTTCAAAATTAAAGATGTAACTCCTGCCTCCATTTTGTCAGAATAGCTCCAAGATAGTATAAAAGTGCATCCAGGCTATAAATCCATATATTACTTAGAATTAGGTTAATTATATGGTTTCATCTTTTTAAATATGCAGGTGTAATTGAATTGATTTAATTATGTACACATTATTTTTAAAGAAATCTGAATTATTTTTATCTTTGGGCAGTTTTATTTCAAACCATAGCCAGTTAAAATATGATCTTTGTAATTTTCGTTAAAAAATATGGTGGCGTTACTGTGTAAATATATACTGTAGTTTGCGGTTCTTGAATAACATAATGGCCCAGTAAAGTGTCTCAGAGGATTTTGCGAGTAAAAGTTGACGATCAAGTGTTAATCTTTTATTATTCCGAAGCTCTGATTACATTTATAAATGAACGAAAACATCGCTGGCGCCATTTAGCCAACATCATTAAAAAAGGAGTTTTCAAATGTATTCAATTTGGTACAAGAGAGTGTAACTGTCAAAAATCAAATACAAAATAACATTGTAATTTTGCTAGACATGGTTGGGAGGCATCACTCGTTAAATGATCGACAATCTGAAGAGCTTTGAAATCCCACGATATTACACGCCACTTAGAACTCCCGCGCATTATTGCTCATGACATAGTTATGCTTAGTGATGTACTAGTTTTGTCGATGTATTTGGTTCTAGTATTTTTGATATGTGTAGATTGTATTTATGTTTATGGAAGAAAATAAACAGTGTTAAAAGTGCTATTTAGGCTTATTTATAAAAAAAAACTTAAAATGTGGCGTAAAGCGTGACATTGGAATATTAACGGATTTCCGACGTTTCGAATTTTTTTTAGTCTTCGCACTTATTCGTACACTAACATAAGTTTGGCTTCTTGACACTGAGATTCAGAGGAATTGGAAAGCTTAGTATCCTTATATCTACGGATATTGTGTTTGCTATACTTCAATTAAATGGTTAAGTATATTTGAAATAGAGCTTTGGATCATTAATTAATAATGTAGGTATTATCACATCACTATCAAGAAATCTGCAATATCTACATAGAATATAATATGACGATATATACTACAAATTCAAGCTATATTAGTGTGGAGAAGGCTTTAAACCGTTCTTTAAAGATTTTAGTTTCCTATATAACCTAACTTTACAAAAAACTGTAAGGGATCTATTTAATCTTTAAATTGTACACTTTTATGGTTTAAAAATGTAGAAGATGTAACCGCCCATTAAAATCCGTTTGCACTGTGTTTTTTTAAATAATCACTTTTTGAGACATTCTTACTAACAAAACAAGTATATAATAGGGATTCAATCTATGGGAGTGAGGATCAGTAGATTATATTTTATATTTTAAAAGCTTTGGAAATAATATACAATCTTTCAAGACGAACGCTGAAAAAATTAAAAATTAAAATTATATTTCGATAAATTTACCGGTGACTTAACATACAGAATAAATAGTAACCCTAATTATTGCTATGCGCAAACACTGAAAACACATTGTATGCAAATACACAATATTTGATAATCTCGTGTGAATTTATACAGTGTTCTGGATTTAGGTTAATTTAATAAATATAATCGTCTGTGCGTGTTTATGCAAATTTATGTTATGGCACCATATTCATTATCACTCAGACCTCTCACTACAGATAACACAATATATATTTTTTTTATGTGATAGTAAGGCAAACGAGCATACAGTTCTGTTATATTAAGTGGCTCCTGTCCCCAATGCACCCTTCCAAGATCAGTAGAACTAGAAGACGCGTTGCCAAACTTAAACATATTATTAGATAACATTTTATTCCTATACAATATATTTTCGAAACTTTACAACTACTGTACATAAGTAATCATATAATTAATATAACGTGCTAATGTAACGTGTAAATTAATATTAATAGACTTATTTGTTATAATGATATTAATACAAATAATATTATAAATATTTCAATTATATCAGATATATTTCCATAAATAGAATGTTTAATAAGAGAAAATATATATATATTTTAAATAACGAGTGTTATGTACTAATATTTATATAATGAAAAGCCCTCTCCGTATTTTATTAATATAAATATGTATTAGAGAAAATTAGAATACAGGAAAATTGATAGTGATGTAAAATATTTGCGACATCCAACTTACAATTACGTAGTTTGGCGGTGTTTACTAGAAAACATTTGCAGGGTAAATAAAAGGGCATAACATTGTCAATGTTAAATTAAGTTCCTTTTTACTAAAAGTAGCCAAATTTCGCGGATAGCCATCTATAGTCAAAATTGCTTTTTTAATATTTTTTCATTAAAAATATCTATATAACTATATAATTAAACAAATAAACGATTAATACCTTGGAATTTAATTTCAAGCAACTTCTAATTAATTAAACAAGACTATCATATGATAATTGTCCTTCTGATGTCGGAGCTTGCAATAAAAGTATATTCTGTATCTTTTAACTATCTTTTTAAGAATGCTTAGTTATATATGTATGTAAAGGTTTTTATATACACACGAATGTTTATAAAATTGAAAGAATCTTACAAATCCTGTTTTGTCTAATACAATCAAGCTGAAGATTTTTGGATTGCTAATAATTACTATTAGCACGCTTTTTAACATTAATTGACCTTTATCAAATATATATAATTTTTTATTTGTTCTTCCAAATGTAATCGGTAAAGTGTAATTGTATATGGAGATATATTTCACACTGAAATGAAATCGTACTAAGCCGTTCAGGCTCAGAATTTTAACGAGAAATCATGTTACACAGATCTTTTATTTTATTTATCTTTCCATTATTTGTATAATTAAGGAATGCGCTAGAGAATAAAAGATAACACTATAAAATCTGTTATGTTTTTGATTCTATTCAAAATACCACTTCGTATATAGACGTTACAAAAACTCGGAATTATAAAACTGCACTGCATTTTTTAACGTAAATAGTCTCTAAGGGTCGTTTTAAAAAGTAATATGTTATAATGGTGTAACGGAACCTTTTGATCTTTAATGATGTAAATGAACTTTAGATCTTCATCATATTGTCACTTCGCTAAGAAAAATTAAGCCCAAAGTCGCGAGTATCGCGCGTCTTAGAATAAATGTAATCTATTTTGAATGTAACAAGTAATAACACAACACGTAACAGTAAATTACGAGGCTGAGACGATATAATTTAATGCGTTTTGTAATGTTCTTATGAAAGGTTAATTTGACTTTTTGTTTAGGTTACACGTAACTAGGTTTAGCTTACAATCTAACAAATAACTAACAGTTTAAAGTATTTTTTATAATTTTAAATAATTATTTTTTGTTAGCATCTTATTTTAAATTGAGTAGCCACTATCTATTATAAATATGATCGACTGAAACAGATGTTGTGTCCAATATTACGTGACACGGCAAGTCCAGAACTGTAATTTTCTTTCCAAAATAAAGGTTATTTTAACTCAACTCTTATAAGAACTTTTTGTGAATGTGAGTCCCATTGGAAACGGTTCACCAGTTTGAAGATTAGTAGAGATATTTATACATTGCAAGTAGAAGAAATAAAGACTGATAAATTTGTATACATTCTTCAAATTTTGAAAAATTAATTTGAATTTATAATATTGGGCGAACACTTGTTAAAGGCGTTCATAAATAGGTGTATCGTTAAAAATAACCCTGTGTGAAAAGTTAAAGGTTATGTATGATAAATCTCGCTTGCATCTGTTGATAGGCCAGAGTCGTGATCGCGGAGGCTAGGCTCATCACGTCATCTATACTGATCATTGCATTTTTTAAATTTTTTCAGACACGCCACTTGCAATAGATAATTATTTCCTTAAATTCTTTGATCGTGTTATTATAAATGCAAGCGTAGCGACTACTTAAATCTGAAATGAGAGATTTCCGGTGTTTATATATGTATTAGGCTTTTTTTGAGACATCACCAGACCAGCTACTACCAGATGAGACTCAATATATTAAGTCTTATGACTGTTAAATACTGCGTAAACCGTATTATTCATCAGTATTTTCGGAAATTCATAGACTGAAATGGAAACGTATGTTTCACATCCATTTAGATTTCATGTTCAAAAGTGTAGGCAATCAGCCCCAGCGTGGTAGTTTTACAACCGCGATTCCGTGACCCCGCGGACGATGGAAATGTCGCAAAGCCGGGGATGTTTTATTAGGTATTCCCTCCTAGTACTCCCCTTAGAGCTGCAGACTGTAGCTCGATTGCAGAGTAGCTATAGAAGAATGCGTCCCACATAACAGGCTATTGGTATGCTTAATGCATTTCCTCCTCGTCAAAACAAAGCCCAACAAAAGGCATAGAGGTAAATACACTTTTAGCATCAGTTTCATTGATAACTTTTACGGCATGTCAATCTTTTTCATACTTAATCTTGTGACACGTTTTGTCTGTTACATTTTAAAAATTAAAATGTTTGTCCAATTACGATAAATTTTGGCGTAAGGGTTGGAGGGCTCATAGTCTTTGAGTTTGCGAAGTAATATTTTATTTTAACCCTAAACAGTATTACGTTATTCAATTTGTGAATTATTCATTATTTGAGAAAAAATATTCCTCAAATTAATATTCCATGAGATTCCATTTCACTGCAGAGATATTGTTAAAAATATACTCGGAACAATGTTTTAGTGCAAACGCAATTGCGGTCATTTGATTATATAATATAAAACAATTCCTAATATAATGTAATACTACTTTGCTTTGATACACCAGTTAAAATAAAAACTTCTTATATAATTAAATTTATGTACATTAAATCTTCAACATCTTTCCATATAATTATAACTTTCACTGTAATAATTACTTTTTCATTTAAGTAAATCAACGTATGTCTTTCAAAATGAAAAGTTAACAATGCATATTGTTAGAATGACAAATTGGTATATTGACGGGATCATTGGAGTAGCGCTTACGTAAGATTGGGGCTTCGAAACCTAACGAGTCTTTTATGTTTATATATTCTCCAAATCATATTTTATAAGGTTTAGACACAGGTTTTCGTATCAGTCCTCGAAAGCACGAACGCAGTAAACAAAATGTTACGTCGTTTCATTTTTAAAAAATCCTGACGATATTATCGCTGAAATAATAGTAGCCTACAGAAAAAAAGAATTATGGCCTCTAAGCATAGCAACTCGAATCAATCTATAAATTAATAAATATAGAAATTAAATTTAAAATAAATTATTCTCTTCTTGTGAACAATCTTAGAGGTACAAGTGCAAGCTTATATTTTGAAGCATACAATTTTTTCTAAAAAAGTAGACAATTTGTCAAAAAAAAAAATGCATCACTGACTAATTAATATTCAAGATTCCGATGTTAAAAAAGATCCAATGACTATGAGTAGCGATTTTTTTTTGTAAAGTTAAATCTAACAATAGCTAACATTTGTAAACGTATGTTGCAATTTCGGTTATTTGCTCTCACGGATGGCAATTGTTTTGTGCCAACTCATTTATTTCAGCCGTACCTACGCTGAGCAATAAAATATTCATTGAAATTCCAAAATAAAAGATTTCCTTCACATAATATTTGAGGAGTCTAACAATTTTCTCATATTTTTTTCAGATGTTACAAAAAATTAAGCAATTTAATTTATAAATTTAATAATTATTTTATTATTCATATTTTATAAAACATGATGGCGAAATTCTGTAATAAAAATTCTATAAAACTAGTATGTTTGTAGTTACCAAAAGACAGTCCTAAAATTTAACGCACGGTATAACCCTGAGAGTTTTGAATGGTGTAAAAACTGAACTGATGAATTATAAATACAGCGTCTATTCTTTAACTTTAAAATTATGAAATTAAATATTAATAATTTATACTCATCTAATGTATAATCATATTATGTTATTTTTTGTTATTCGCAAACTCTATAATATAACTTATATTTTGTAATCTTAAACTGTAAAGAAAAGTATATTTTTTGTCTGTATCTTCTATGTAAAAGTTAATACAGATAAAAAATTTAAAAGAAGTCCTTAATACAGTCAGTTATTGCATCCGAAAAAAATATAACTTACATCAATGTTATTTTAAAGTATTGAAACATAATTTAACTTACTTTTATTTAATTTAAATATAGCACAAAATCACCACAGACCACAATTACTTCAAGACAAAATGTCCTTTCCTAAAAAAACACAAACGCGGTTGTCAAGTTTCGCGCGCTAAACTGAACTGAGTTCGCGCCAATACAGATTATATACGTATTCCTATACTATTATTTCTTAGGATGTGCAGAGGGGATCGTTTCCGGGTTTTTTTAATTCTTTTTCTTGATCGTGACTTATAAAGGGCATGTTATAATGCATTTTTAAGGTTTTCGTCATAGATATGGTTTAACCATATCCGTTTTGAATGTTTTAATTTAACAAATTAATAGAATATCTTAGAACTTTGTATATAAAAAAATAATTTAAGTTATCTAAATTAGATTACCTTGAGCTTTGGATAACTAATGTCAAAATGCGTTTGACTTTCTGTGAGCTTTGTAATCCGGTAAAAAAACTTATTCCCGTCATTTTTACTGTATTTCGCTTTTGTAATGAAGACTTTCGTAATGTGTCTAGAATTAGTAATAATTAACATATGTCAGAAATTTTGAAAGTTTTTTTTAAAAATTCATTGTGTTGTTTGAATTTTCTTAATTGGGAGTTTGCAGGAATTTGTTATCGAATTTTGTCACATGGCAGACATTCCCACGATTGAAATTAATTGAATCTTCATTTATGATGTTATCCAAAATTTATTTGGAAATATAATTCCCTATTCTTTCTGTTAACGTTGACTGTATATGTGTGTCGTACTACACGATTACACTCCGGATTTTCATAGCTTTTACTAGCATTTAGAATCTTTTTATAACACAGTTTTTTATTAAAATAAAATTATGTTATATCGTATTATAAACGTGAATGTGAGTTTGTTTTTTTTTCACGTCTAAAACGTAGAACCGATTGTATTAAATTTTGGCACTGTGGCAAAGAGAAACGGCTTTCAGGCTACTTTTTATCGCTATAAAACTGATAAACCCGAGATATGCCGCTGGTAAAACAATTTATAAATACATAAAAGTCACTATTCCATAATTTAATTGAAAATTAATATTGTTTTGGGAAAATTGTCTCTGGTTTGCTAGTCCTCGTAGTTGAGCGATGCAAGCCTTCACCCAAGTGCCATAGTGGTGACAACACTAAATAATAATAAACAATAGAATTAAGGATTTAATAAAAACGTGGCGATTACGATACATACTTGTTTTCGAGTGAATGAATATTCGCGTAATAATATATGTCCACTTTAAATACGAAGTTAAGAAAATTAGTAAAGGTAAAATATTTTTTATATTAGGCTGTATTTCTATCAATGATATCTATTTATAAGTTGCATTTATATTTAAATTAAAGATCTTGACATTACGTTGGCTTTATAGTTTCGATTCAGTTTATATTTAAAATTTTCAACCCTTAGTTTTTCTTATTATATAATTCGTGTCTAATATTATAAAATATTTGAAAAATGACATATCTTATTAACTTCCACTTCAATTTATTTCATTTTGTTTTGAGACTATTCAAGATGATTAATACCTATTATTATTGTATTTTTCAATTCTTCTTTTTTCTATATCTTCTTTGTTAAAATGCGTTTATTGATACACTTTGTTGTTCGTACTATATATTATTATGTTTTTATACTAGAATGTATAATTTAAATCAAAATACATTACAGTAGGTCAACATAACCTGATCCTAGGTAGCAAATAAAAAAATTAGTGTATCTATATAATCACGTTTGTTCCACTCAAAATCCTCAGGGGCTTAACCAATTTTGACCGGATTGAATGAGATTGTTGACAGTTATAAGAAATAATTTAGGTTACTTTTATAACCGTCATTATGTATATATGAATTGAATTATTAATCAATTACACTGGACATAAAAAAAATTAAGTGGAAGAATGTGTCAATAAAAAACAGGACATAATCTAATAGATATTACGCATTTAATAAGGAATATAGTCATCATTAATGAGAGATGCGAACAGCTTCAATTAAAGTAATTACTACGTATACTTTAAAGGTCAAATAACCTGAGTTTTTCAATCGCTACAACATAGTACATATATTAATATCTGCCATTACTTTCAACTAATAAAAACTATCGACTCGACTCAGCTTTGCACGATAACAATGTATCAACCTGATGACTTTATTATGTAGCGTAATAATTAATTTGGCAGAGAAAACCACATGAAACACCAATGCGTGGGTCGAAGGAATAAACATATAAACAAGCTAAGGCGAGTTTTATACTATTAAGTATAAATTAAGTTAATATAATTCATAAAATACGTTAATAATTAGTAGTAAGAAAAGAAAATCCTCGTTTTCGTTTATTTTTAGCCTCAAATCTTAAAATTATAATCATATAATATAATATAATATACCTTTATACTAATTGTTACTTTGTATTTTTAGATATCTGTAAGTGTTCGTCAAATTGTACATGTATTTTATACTTTCAAGGTTTGTTAATCGTATATAGAGAAGTCCTGAAGATTTAGCGTCAATCTTTAAATTTCAAAATATTAGACATAAAAAATTAAGAATGCGAAAATTTAATTATTTTATTTTTTTTATTGTACTAGCGGTCCTCCAGGATTTCACTCGTGTCACAGTATCTTTATAAATTATGGCCTATGTGTTATTCTGATATGTAAGTGATATTATCGTAAAGTTATATTAAAATCCATTTATTAGTTTTTATGTGAAAGAGTTTTATGGCATAGCCATACATCCTTACAAACTTTCGCATTTATAATATTAGCAGGACTGAAGGTCCGGTGAGTCAATTTCCGTTTACCAATATCGGTTATAAAAACTGAAAAATTCCATCAAGAATCTTGTGCAAATTAATATTCATAAACTACAGGAAAAGATAATAAACATCTCAGTAAGCACTGATCTTAATTTGACCTAAACCGTGTCACAATTGTATGACGAAAACCGCTTTGAAGAATAATTATCGCAATTTAGACCAATTCTCCACGCCATACTAACTCCTTATCTGCATTTCCCTTGCAACACAAAATGTGCATAATATGTTAATTTGTTTATATATAATCTTGTAATTACTGAGTAATTGTGATGTGGGTAGGGTTAAGACATCTTTAGGTATCGCTTGTCGGCAATTTTGGCAATTATTTGACGGGTTGAAGGTTTTGCATAAAAGTATTATATATGTGTAATCACTTTTGTATTCCGTTTTATCTTGTTTTGCATAGCGTTCGCATTTAATTATATAAAAATAGTGTCTGATACGACACGATATAGCTCATAGCTCCATCAACAGTGTAGCATTAAGTTGTAGTCATGTAATTCGCATTTACAGATTTTTATACGATTACTAAACACTACAAGATTTGAACAAATTATTTAAGTGTGTTAAAAAATATACCCACTTTTATGATACCTAATATACGAGTATATTACAAATGTTATATATTTGATTTTTATATCGTACTCACACAAGTATTTTTGTAATGTTTTTACTTTCTTCAACGCCACTATTATCTATATATTAATATTTATTGTAACTTTCGACATATGTTCTTTATATATTTTTTTTCCATATCCACATAAGTGATCTATGCATACTTAAGTCAAATTGTACTGATAATATAATCAGTACATAAATCTTGTTCAAGTTATTAATCAGTAGATGCATACAGGTTCAAATCATTATGATTCTAAGCGAAAAAAAGTCAAATTACTCCTTTAAGAATTTTTCCTACATTTATTCGCGTGATGTTTTATCGGTAAAGAGAATATATGACATAATGCAGAAAGCAAATTTTTTATATATTTAATACGTAATTTAAACTAATATTATAAAGCTGAAGAGTTTGTTTGTTTGTTTGTATGAACGCGCTAATATTAGGAACCGCTGGTCCGATTTAAAAAAAAATATTGTAATGTTTGATAGTATATTTATCGAGAAAGCTTATAGGCAATATTATATTTTCAAAATAATTAGGGATTCTTACTAAAATTCCAATTATTTAACCTAAGGTGTAAAAAAAATCAGTTATATGATTGAGAACTAGAAGTGGATGACAAAATCGAAATGAATGCAAGCAAAGCCGCTGGCAGAGGGTAGTAGCTTAATATAACATATTAAGTGATTATTCTTTTAAGATATAAATAACCTCTATACAAAAGTGTCTACGGTCGTTAAATTTTAAAATGTCGCAAGTTCAAGCTCTTTGTGTATTTTAAACAATAACCCGCGGGAAATCCAGAGAAGAATAACGAAACGGCTATGTGTTTTTTTAAACTCTATAATTATACTGATATTGTTCATAATATTTAATTACACCCTTGTAGTCTGTCACCGGTACTTTTGGTTGAGTATACAACATAAGATGACGGCCATTGCAAAAGATCACTTACCTTTTTCAGAGTACATATGTTTTGTAGCGTAAACCTCAACGTAAGGGGTTGGGTTTGTAGAGTTACCCATAAAATATATGCTATTTAATTGCGTTATTAATACATGCTTCTTAACTAAAAAAAAAATGAATAACGAGTAGTGAATAATGTTCTGTGGCCGTGAGGTTTTTGAACCTTAGGTTCTTGAAGTCAGACTTAAAATACCAGACAGGCCTGGAAGACTAACATATAACATTAGAAATTTTGAGTAATCCCCGACAAAAATAAATAGTTATAGACGAAATATATACTATAAACGACAATCATTTAAATACTTGAAAACTATCTCGATCTCGTCAGTTCAGAAGGAGGTGGACACATGTGAAAATGAAACTTATAAACATAAACCGCCCTTTTGACATCGAAGTTTTAAGATATCCATCTTCATGTATTTGTGTCTAAGTTAAGTGCATGAAGCTTGTTAAAATACAAGTTCTTTAGTTACGTATTACAAATATATATTAGACACGTCTAAAAGCTTATTTCAGCGAAGTTTGACTTTGACATTGGTGACAAGTTAGTGCCGCAGGTGAATTGGTCAAAATATTTACCATAAGAGTATGTTTCGACCTTCAAAGGGCACAAGACTCGTAAGGGCAAATCGACATTGGCTTCTGTCCGTTTTTGCTGTCGTAGGTCGCGGTCACCTGTTTGGATGACTGTAGACTAAAGTAAAACATACTAAAAAATTAATAAATGGATGTACGAAGTAAACAAAACTAGTCAGATTAGTAAGAATCACAAACAGCCATATTTCACCAAATGTCGATGATCTATGATGATCATTTATTATTTTTAGTCGATCTGTTCATTTTTATGTCAAGCACTCGAAAGACAATTTTATAAAGATTTAAGATTGTGTAAACGTCTATTTACACTTATATCTATATGTCATATCTACAATAACTTTTGTTTTATGAAAATATTTACTAAATTTTACATTGTTTATTTGTATTTGAATATATTATTCAAAGTTACCAAGATTAAAATCTCGAGAAAAGTAGACTCCAGTGAGAAGCTTTTCCACTTTATTTTCCACATAGTCTTTTAATAATCTGTTAGTATATAACACCATCCAAATCGATCAGATGGCAATAAATTAAATATCAATTTGTGCAAGTTTTGATTATGTCAGCCATTAGGAGACGTGTGGGTTTTAGTTATATAATATTATGAATTTTGTCTCGATCTTACTACTAATGACCATATACGAAAACAATTTACAAAAATTCTCTAAACAAAAGGAATAACATAGTATCATAAGAATTTAAAAATAATTATTAATATTTAAATATTTGTACGTCAAGCTTAAACTTAAGCTCCCTTTTAATTAACATTGCGCGTAGAGTGTATAAAGTATTCTTAGACTTATAAGAGTATATAGAAAAGAATTTAGCTATAATTAGTATATCATTCAACAACAGTTTATGAAAGAAATCAATTAACTTAATAAATTGATATTTAATTTGGATCACTGAGTGATTCATCTTATTCAAAATAACGTTTTGTATGACAGTTATTGGCAGATGACCAGAAGGCTTATTTAATGATAGATGATAATAGCTCAGCCAGATGACATCATCTATTAATTAATGGTGCACGACCTATTTATTTTTATTTCCAGCATTCGACACTGTTTAGTATGAAGTCGGAGCTCACTTTTAAACTTTACGACTTTACCATCTCTGAACGGAGGTATGTGACCCAGACAGAATTTAAAAGGAACTATTTAGAAATACCTCCCATTGAATACTTGTCAATTTTACCAGATATACTAACAATGTTATAGAAATTGAAAAATTGATATATGTTTGTCCCGGCTGAAGTCGAATCCACTGTCCGTCCAGTCAGCCAGCAGTCCAGCTTTCACTAACTCTTTAAAAGTATAATATTATTGCAAGTGGACTAGGGGTGAATGTTGCTACGGAAAGGGGCTATTCAAACCAGCCGGAATCGGAATAAAATACTAGTAATAGTGGATTTTATTACTAATTAAGTCAGGATATATTCAGTATTGCGGAAGTGGAAATAAGCTTACGATAGATCAATAATACGTTATTATAAATAAACAGAACATTGAACATTCCAACACTTAGCCTTGTATAAGAATGCCAAAAATACTTCACCAGAGAACGAACCCACGACCTTAAGCTGTCAATCAGCCATCACCACTGATCATTAGGAGATAATAGGTTCGATTTAGTGAGCTTCTTGTTATGTTCGAGTCGATTCTTATATCATTCCATTCGTAATGAATGAATATAGAATTGTATTTATGTAATTTTCTGTTAACTTATAAATTTATGCAAAATGACTGAATCATTTTTATTAAAGCAGGAACTGTATCTATTGGGAATTTGACTGAGCCGCTATTTGCTACCTCACTTTTTATCTGCACTTTTAGAAATATGATTTTTTGTTACTCCATAACGCAATATCGGATAAATGATTTCGATTAAATTTTATACTAAGATAATATATTTACTGTATTATCACATATACTATTTTATTCCAAAGGTTTATCTTCTTAGTAAGAGGGAACAATTGACGGATAATAGCAAGAATAAATAAAAAATAGCTAGAAATAGATAGCTTAAAATAAATCTTACTATTAAACGTAGTTAAGTTTTTCTATAGTAACTTACAATCATATGTAGCCGGTGTACTCTAGCATATAATTTTTAAATATGTCCATCGAGAGTTTTACCCTAATCGCTTCGATTTAATGAATCATATGAACACTTGAGTCTTAGCAATGACACAAATACCTGTAAATCATTGTATATTGTAACTCCCACTTCACACCCACAGATTATATGCAAACTCTGTACCTGATTATGATAATATTTATCGAGGGTATAGATAAAAATCTTATCATACATAGCGTTTACTTTGCAGTGTTCAGATGAAAGCTATAAATTAGCAAATAATAACTGACCAGTACTTAATATGTATGTACATTGTACATTTAAAGAAAGAACTGTTATGAGAATTAATTATCAAAATATTATTATGAATACGATAAAAACTGAGTCGATCAATCGATAAGTTTAATAGGGTTTGCTTTAATTTTGAATAAATGGTGAATGAAAGAATATTTTATCTTGTCGTAATAGGTATTAAGTTACGTAAATTACCCACTCGTGATGCGTCATATGTATATTGAATATTTGTATATGTCTGTAATTTATTTGAAACATTTATAGTTAACCAATAAAATAAAGCTACACTTAAATCTAAGTGCATTTTAAATTGCCTACGGAGATTGTCTTGTTATTTTGTAAGCGGTCGAGGTGGGTTATCAAATGTCAACGAAGGGTTTTAACAGAACCAGATCATTAGATCGTATATTCTTGATGTATGTCCGTAATGTATAGGTACATTGTTTATTTGCATAGAGGTAGAAAGGTTTAGAGGTTTCTTTAGTTCTTGGGAATCGCTTCAGATTCGAAAAAGATGTAATAGTCGAAACTCCCCGCTACAGACTACAACTCAGCTACTGAATCATATAATAAAAATGTAATTATTTGTCATTATATTAATAATCCTTTATTATATGTGCAAAGTAAAATTAAATATTTAGTAGTTTACATCTGCCTCAGAAATATAAGAATATAGAACTTTGTATATTTATAGTTTGAATAACAATATAATAATTTAGGAACTAATCTGGTTATTGAGCCAAGAAGTTGTTGTTTTTGTATATAATAGGTATAACTGTTCTATCTGAAGTTTCTTAGGTCTATATCAATAAGATCATCATTGCATAAATCTGCCCTACAAGGTTGGAACAAGAAATAGTGCTACAAAAAAAAGGTCACGATCATTAAAACAATTTCCTAACATCCTGATACAGTTAACATACCCTTACGGAGAAAATTTCCATTCCACTATAGAATATTATCCTTCCTTGGTTGATCTTCCGTACTGATAAAAGAAAAGTATATATTTAAACTTGATGGTGTGCACGATTTCGCCTGCGTAAAATATTTCTTTGAAGGTTTTCGTGTCTGAAATATAATTAAGATTGTGTTATACAAACGAAGACAAATATCGTGGCAAGAATAAGGTGTAAACACGGGAAAGTTTTTATACATTGTATGATTATATATTTGTGTACTGTCCTGTTGTTCAAGTACCGTCAACTTGTTAGACAGCCCAAGCCAAGTTTGTTACCCCTTTTGGTGCGCGCTTGGTTTAGTTAAGTCAGTTAGCGTTAACCCAGAACATCCGGTTAGTTGTAATGGCCTCCACGGCTAGCAACATTATTTTCTATTGAAAATTTATTAAAATATTTAGCCTATACTATTCAGTGTTACCATATCACTAAAAACGACAAATAAAAAAAATATTTTAAGTGCACTAAGATTTAACTGGCTATTAAATAAAATAACAAAATGTGGTTAAAATAGAATGAGATATAAATGAGTTGGTAGCGTAATGACTTCGCTAGATTAGTGTTGCCACACGCGTCCTTCTTTTTTATTTTATTACGAAATTACCAGTACTTTAGCAAATGGTGTATTACTAAAAATTACTTATATTATACAAATATTTAATGATTTAAATAGTTAGGAGCTGGTCGACTGATCTTCGCTTCTTAGAAGTTACATTATAAAGCATATCTACAGTAATATTTTATGGGTAAAATTAATCTCATTTGTACTTATAAAATCAAAGATTGTGTTTATTTAGTAGTCGAGTTTAATACTTAGTTGAAATATAGTCTATTAGTATTTTCTTGAAAGTTTTGGCATAACTATACACAACCTCAAAAATAAGGCTTTAATTTCAGACTTCAGTAGATAAAACAAAGACAACAAATTATATATATTAGTATTGTCTGACATACGAAGTTTCACTTCGATACAATTAGGTTAAAATTATGTACCGAGACTTCATTAGATACATTTTTTATAAGAGAAGCTAATAAAAGTGTGTAAAAACACTCTCTCTTTTCAAACGTCTAGGTCTAATGTATTCTGTCTGTATGTTATCTGAATCTTTTTTAACTGTCAGACAGAATTAATAACAATGTGTTGATTACAATGAATTTTGACCTTATTAAAACCGACACCGATAATTAAATGAAAGTTAACGAGGGATTAAATGATTATGTATCTAGTTTAGGTAACACTAATAATGTTATGCCGTATAACAATTCCATTGATGCAACTTCCTAGCTAAGCTAGAAGAGAACCGTGGTGTCGTCCGTGTTGATTTTGGAATAAGAGTTACTCTTTATGATATTATCTACCCGGTGAATACTCTGAAGGGCTTTTCCTTAAGACTGACTTTCAGACTTCTTTGTTTATTGTTAATTGTTGTCGGTTCCATTGTATCAAGGGGCCACATTCTTTCGTTTAGTTGTGCCCCCTCCCCACTCCAAAGTACGAGGACTGTAATATTTGCTACTCCACTATGATGAAGTAGTTTTATGGGAACCATGTAAAGAAGGGGATAATAATTTGATAATTATGCCCGAGTTTTTTATTAATTAATTCTGTGTTTGAGATATTATCAAGTGTTGTGTTCATTTGTCGATCCCATAAAAAAGTTATAAGAATTCATACGCGGAATTGTAAACACGAAACCAACAGCATAAACTAACAATTCTTCAACGCCTGTTGTAGATATTATTAATGAATTTCGGAAGTCTTTGAAGGTTGGTATCTTTTGTTATTTCACCTGCAAATTGACTCATTGTTGTCGATTTAATAGTTCCGATTGAGGTGATAGGGGTTATATAGTGTTTTGTCTTTGTATTAATAAGGTGAGTAATTGTCTAGCACCACCAAAATTTCGAAGATGTGTGGGACTTTTGAGCATGCCTTCATATTTAGCCACAAAGCAAACATGTAATAATTAATTTCAGTTTATATGTATATGTATTTTTCTTATGTCTATATTTACAATTATTATTAAATATCTGTTTATAGTAACAACATTTTTATAATAGTTAATCTAATTTTTCTTTCCGTTAGACTAACAAGTCTATCAAAGTATTTCTAATTATAGTCATTTGATGGAACCAGAAGCTGAAGTCTGTTTTAATTAATTAAAAAATAATGATTTCATGTTGTTTCCGTAAAACCTGCTGTGAACAAGTACAAATTGTTTATCTTAATTAATACAAACTTGAAGTTATCAAAACAGACCTTTACTTAATAGCCCTTTACCATTAGCAAAGTAGACAAGAGCAATCGAAATATCCTTAGTGTCTTTCTGAAGGACTTTATTTATATCCTTAAGTAATCACTTACCGATATAAAATCGTAGTATATTTTTTTTTTCAAATATAGCAAAAATATTTCATACTGGAAATGTCTAGAATGGTCAGGTGCTTTGATTTTTTTTTGTATACATGATGATAAAATAAAACGTGTGTCAGTGAAAACCCCCTCAAAATCGATCTAACCGTTTCGAAGATTAGCCGGAACAAACAGACAGATGAGCAAAAATAGTATGAAATATACTTTTTGCTGTACTGTATGTACCTACTTTAATATATATTAGGTAAGCTGTTACGTATTATGAATTTATGAACGGATACTTTATTTTTGTTACTAATACTCGAAAAAAAATACGAGACTAAAATGTACGAAACAATCGATTCTGCAATCTCACTATTTATCTTAGTGACCATATTATCACCAAAGAGTACTTTAGGAATACGTAATTATTCTCTAAAACCATTACTGATTCACATTTTCCTGATTTTAAACAATCCCGTAGTAAGTTATCACTACAGCTGTCGAAATTAATACGCATTTAATTGTCAATAAGCTTGTATTTACATCGTATATTGAACAGATGATAAACTAACAGTCATATTGTAATTTATTCTATAGAGGAAATGTTTCTTTTAATTTATCGTGCACAGATTATATAAATGCACTTGACATTACGCATACAGATTATAATTAAAGATGATTAAATTTATTGATTCTATAAATTACTTCTATAATAATGTATTTTTCTTGTGCGATTCATTTTCTATCATTCATTGATTATACGTAGTCAGTTTCAGCATATGGAAAATGTTCCAAAATTAGTGTTTTAGTTTCATCTATGCATGTTTAAATACTTTTTATAAAGATAAATAGATCGGTTTAAAGAATATAACTTCTAAATTCCTCCCATCACCTTTAATACTCGAAATACCAGTGACAGCGCGTACTCGAGGCAGAACACGATACACATTTTTTTTTAAATGTTACTTTCCGACCGGGCCTCGAACTAGGCACTTTGGCATCGCGGATGCGATGTCCGACCGCTGAGCTACATAGACCTCAAAACCGTACAATTGCGCTTGTAATTTGTACAATTGAATAGCAATAAATTTTAGGAAATCTTAATAAAATACTTTATTTTTCTATCCTATTGAGCAATTTTAATTACAAACTTGCAGTTTTTATTAATATACAACGTATGTAGCAAATACAGATAATTCACCTAAATAATTTTTGAAGACATTTAACTTAAATAGTTCACGTGAACAGAGTCGTGCGCCCAACTAGATTTTTAAAATAAATTTCGTCACACGCAATTGAATATCAATGCAAAAGGTATTAAGACATTTAGAACAAATACAGTCTCCTCTGACCCATGCCTAACCATCTTAATTACGTCAACCAGTGTTATTTGAGCTTTCCCACGAACAGTTCATAAGAAATATAACTCTTTGTACCTTTAGATAGAGTATATTTCAATATTAAATATATAATAGACAGGTCAACAAAAATGGCCATACTAAAGCCTAATTGGATTTTAGATAGGTGCTGAGTAATTGATTTTATTATGAGTTATGATTAATTTTTGTGTTTTTTGTGCAATTTATATTTAAAGTTTATTGGTGTTGTGGATAAATAGATTTTTATTAAACAGACTTGTCTAGCTTCAAAAAAATCCTGAGAAAATGCGATTTTGTTGATTGTCACATATATCTTCGTATTCACACCATGATCTCGAAAATGGTTGGATCTATCTTCAAGAATATTTCTGGGTGGAGCTTGATTTGATCAAAAAGGTTTTAATTTCTGCGTGTTGTCTACGCTTTATGAGCATCCCACCGTTTCAGTCGCGTTGATTCGATGTAGATGTGATAAAAACCTATATTACTGCTCATGATATTAGTTAGGCACCAGTGATTTTCTCTAAAGAAATACAAATGATGATATAAAGAATTTCATGGAAATATATTACAGAGGCATATACTTCCTTTTTCTTATAGTTATAGCTAGATTGTCGTTTTATAGATTGACAAGTCACGCATGCACTATAAAGCTTACTGTGCGTGCGCATTGATATTTCACTAAACTATTCTTCACATTATTATTCATATATACCAATAATATATAAGCAAAATATGTTAATTATTGTCCATCAATACTGGTAGCAAAAACATTTTTTATTTTACTACTTTAGACTTCGTTTCTTCCGAGACCATTTCTCATAGATGAACCTTTTTAAGGTGTGTTTTCTTAAATAATCACAATTGTTTATAATTTTTTTGAGAATAGTTGAAACCTTAGCTGTAACGTATAAATTTATAATATGCTCTTAATGAATTGACAATTCACATAATTGTTCAAATAATTTCAATTCTCGTATTGAATTTAACTTTGGTACGTATTTATAGGTCGTTTGGATGACAGTACAATAATTTGAGAACATGGTGACAAGTTAAACTACACTGATAACAGTCAGTGGATATTAATATTTGTCAGACTTGCCGTAAAACTTTCTTTCTCTGCATAGTTAATCTATATTTCTTTGTAATGCACTGTTAGAAACGGGTTGCTATACATAAGCTTAATTTGTTCATCTATGGCACCGTAGCTCGTGTTTCGAAGCGGGTGTTTTTGTTTACAAGCTGAATGAAATGTTATTGTAACCATTTTTAACTATATTTTACGAAAATCTGTACAATTTTATGTTAATCATATATAACAAAAGCACAGGAGTTTATTAATAATGTTTAAAATCGTCTCGTTTTTATAATGTAATGAACATGTTCCGCTTGTATTTAATTGTTGTTATTGAATGAGTCTCTACCATAACTGATACACTTACGTAAACAGATATCTATTTGTACCGTGAACACAAAAAGTGCAGACTCTGTTATGTCATCAGTACAGTGCTCTGAACGCGAGGTCAGTTGCTAATGTAGTTCTTTGTACGGTCAGCGAAAACTTTTAATAAATATAGAAAGAGCAATGACATTTTATCACAGTAAGAATCAGTCAAGAAAAAGATGATTTTTTCTCAATTTGTAAGACGTAAAAATCGGAAAATCATCACTTTCAGTTCTTGAAAAAATTTATACATTATTTTATTTAATAAGTGAACAGTCAGGACATAATTATTAATAGTTGACCTGCACGACTTTGTCTACGATACATAAGATTATAAGTACAATTTTATTAACTCTTAAGAAAGTCATAGAGAGCCAACCGTAAAGGAAATATTACCATTTTTTAGATATTATTAATTATTATTAGAATATTACCAGAGATTTCCGTAGTACATGACTTTTGCCTAAGTTTCTCTCCTATTGCTCGTAGCATGATGTTATATAGCATCTAAATAGCCCTACCCCAATATTCAAACCTGCAATTTCTAAGAATAGTGCGTTTGACCAAGAGACAAATTCTTAAGTTTTACTATATCAGTATAGATAGATGTACGAGCATGTGGGTATGTAGTTTGTTACCAGTCAAACTAATACAAGCGTGTTAAAATGTTTTTGCTGACCGTACACAGAATCAAAATGACAAGTCATTAGCAATGCGCTTGCACATCCTAACAAATGATAAATCAACGTGTACTCTTGATTCTAGGTAATTAACATTTCGGTTTTGATTAATGAATGATAAAGATCGAAAAATGAGGTTAGGTATAAGTACAGGTTTTTGTTGTAAGACCTTTATGTACAGAATTACTTATCTCTCAATATTAGATTTACCTTATCTTTATTCAACAATATTAGCGCCGGCTTTGACTTTTGACTATTTTTAATATATAATATATTTGAAGGCTTCTTATGTGTGGTCAATAAATACTTTACATATATTTCGGACTCGGCTTAAACTCAATTAAATTAATGATCTGATTATCACATCACGTGTGATATCTTTAATTTGTATTATTAACAAATAAGACGCAAAAATATATATACTTTTTCATCACCTCGTCTCTTATCCGTAAGTAGTAGAGCGAAACGATGCTCTAAATAGATGTAAATGTATCTTCAATTGTCGGTATGTCAAGGATTAGAGAGGACTTGTCGAAAGAAACGAACAATGGATGATACAGTTTTGCAATGTCGTCGAGTCAAGGACTACTGTGAGAATCGATAATTCTACCCACGATCTACCCACGGTATACATTTTTAGGGATCCGTATATTGTCATAACTATTATAGCATATCAATTGACTCGTCAAAATTAGCGTTTTACTGAAGTTTTACACTAGCCACAGACGGACAAACCGACAGACAGACATCTTATTTATAATACTTTTCCGTCGGGTTAAAAAATACTTAAGGTCCCAGCTGGATCGTCAAATAAGCGCTACAGCAATAAGTTATAGAAAATTGCAAAATTAAGTAATAAATACTTAACAAGATTAATCCATTTGAAGTTGAATGATTTAAAATTAATTTTTGTAAAAAAACACTCGCATAAATATAAAATTCATTATATTGCACGTTAGTCGTAAGTTATGCTAAAGATTGTGTATTGAAATTAACTTTACTTTGAGACTGCATTTAAAATAAAAAAAAAATGGAAATTAATAAATTTACGTTAGTTTTTTTTGCGAAGAGCAAAACAGAAACTAAATTCACTTTTAAATTGTTTCACTCTTGACTGATATTTATTAATTTTTAAATTACATCTAACAAGATCATCACATCCGTCATTCTCACTGGACGTATCCGAAAATTACGTTATTAATAATAGTTATTTAGCCAAGCATCGTACCTTGAACCGTTTACTTATTAGGCAGAGTAATTGGCATAAAGGTCGCGATATATTTACCGCTTATTAGGTCATGGTTTGAAAAATATAATTTATCTGACTTAAAAACAAAGAATTATTAAATAAATGAAACATTGAATCTAATGAAGAACGTAACAAGTTTTCTTCTAACCACAGGCTCAAAAGACTTTTATTTATACGTAACTGTGTATTTGTTTATTTTAACTGATGTGATGGAGAAGAACCATAGTTATAACTCATGAAGATTTGTTCAGGTGTTTGATTTGTCGTCCGAGGTTACCTAAAACTTTTAATACTGTAAGTGAAGATATTACTGATAGAAGTTGTGAATTGAAGTAAATTTAAAAAAACTTTGTATTATTTTTGACACTTATTTTCATTAGTAAATTAGATATCTAAGACATTAAATATATTTCAGATGTTTGATTTACATTTTTATTTCAAAATATTTTTAATTGCATACTATAATCGGATGTGGCGTGCATAAGCAGATATTTTGTGCAAAATA